>CABFWB010001306.1:81691-100124 GCA_902151455.1 Timema bartmani
CCCCCCCCCCCCCTGAATCCGCGCCTGGGGTCCTGGGTATGATCCCCGGTAAAGCAGAAAAATGAATCATTGGTGAAATGTGGGCTTCCTCTTTAACCGTGATGACCGGGGGTTGGGTGTTGTCTGTTTTAGGTTTGTTAGTTTATAAGTCGTGTGCTTATTTAATAAGTCGGTTCAGAGTTAAATACTCCCAAATAAATAAATAAAAATACCTTTAGGATATAGGCCCCTACTCTTTGATATATATACATAATTTCAGTTTAATGCAAATTGTTTTTAAAATATACATGATTTAGTAAACGAGATTCTTGTTTATTTTTTGAATCATTAACTAAATATATGTATATCACCTCGTTCTTGAATTATTGATAACATTTTACTTATATTGGGCGATATAATACCTTATATTATCTGGTGATAATATTGGTTAAACAACTTCAACTATTTGATTGATTTTCTCCTGGTATGAGAATAATTTGCCCTTGTAAGAAATACACTAAAACCTTTAACAACTTTCTAAATCTTAGATCAATATTTATAGTTACATAGATATATTGAAGCGAAATTTTGTATGCGAACTTTTTAAATCTATTTTGTTGGTAAAATATCTAACACTTAAAGTGATTAAATTTAAATCAAATAACATTTTAACTCATCTAGGTTATCGTCACGTTTTTAGTCAGTCAACCCTTTTAGTTTAAGATAGTATAGTAAATCATTGGCACGCTAAGCCAAAGGTCGCGGGATTGATTCCCTTTTCCATGTGTACAACATTTTATGTTTAATATATCTAAATGTGTCCGTTAAATTTTATCATTTATAAGTAAACTTATAATTGGCACGTAAATTAAAGTGAGATAAATGACAAAGGGGAAAATGTTCTCTATTTTAAATAAAGTATATATATTTCCGCTGTATTTTTTAAAAATTATTGCTTTTTATTGTTGTTTTTCTACCAGGCTATTACTTATATATTGCTGGTGAACAACAAGTAATTTAATTTATGGTTATATTTAATTTATATCATTTTGTAAACTTTTAATTATTGTTTTGCTACAACATTCGGTTTCTTTACTTGATTTAAACGTTATCTTTCCCATCGCACCTCCATTATAGAAGTGGTAATGAAAAAAAGGCACCTTGTTTGGACACTTGCTGCCATATTTTAGCACGTGGTTCAGTATCGACTGTTCTCCCCCGCTGAGTGCCACAATGAACCCGCCAGACGACGTGCTCTGGATTCAGTCCAAGGGACTCGTGAAGGCCTCAGGTGAGGCTGAGATTAGTCACGCGACCATCATACCTACCACCTCTGCACTTCTACTGCATGGCCGCATATAGGTGGACTCTTAGAGCAAGGTGATCATCTTACAGCCTCTGCACTTCTACTGCATGGTCGTGTTCAGGTGGACTCTTAGAGCAAGGTGATCATCTTACAGCCTCTGCACTTCTACTGCATGGCCGTGTTCAGGTGGACTCTTAGAACAAAGTGATCATCTTACAGCCTCTGCACTTCTACTGCATGGCCGTGTTCAGATGGACTCTTAGAGCAAGGTGCAAACATTTCCATCTTCTTACATCTATTGCATGGCTGCTATAAAACTTTTACCATATGCATATCTATTGTACGACTGCCATGATATGGAAATATAGTTCAAACACATTTATACAACTTCTGCAAGTTTTCAGAACGGCCGTCATCACGTGAGCCTGTGAAGCCATTAGGAACGGTCAGCACGGTTCGGCACGGCGTGGCACCGCTCATATTGTTCTGCGTTGATTAAAATGGAATAGACCCACTTGGAACGCTCTGCTCAATTCGGCACACGAAAGGAATTAACTGAATGCTTCCCAAGGCTTAAATCTGTTCACCTTGAACGGCCGTGTGTGACAGTAAGGAGGTGAAGTTGTTGGCCCCTGTGCCTAAGTTTGTGTTTGAAAATAAGTACCTATTTTATGATATTAGGGATTTGAAGGTTCATTGCCGCACTTAATTACGTCAGCTACCCCTATCTTGAGCTAGTTCCATCCAGTCCACCTCAGTAAACCCCATCCCTATCTTGGACTTTTTTTTATACAGTCCACCTCATTACACCCTATCTTTTTCTTGTCCTTTCAAATGTTATCCTCCAGACTAGGTCTTCCCAATAGTCTCTTCCCATTGGGTCTGCCAATCAGTACCCTTAACATGGTTCTATAATCTCCCATTTGCGCCGAGTGTCTTGCCTACCGTAATCTACGAGATCAGATTATTCTTACAAAGTCTTGTGATGAGTCCATGGTATGTAACTCACCGTTATGCAACTTCATCCACTCCCCAGTAGCCTCATCCCTATTTGGAACAACTATCTTCCTAAGCACTTTGTTTTAAAACACCCTAAATTAGTTTTCGTCATGTAAGATACGTTTAACACCTATGAAAAACAACGGTAAAGTTATTGTTTTGTATATTCTGAGTTTTACATTCCTTGAAAGTAGGCTAGATATCAACCACTTACTGACCGAGTAATAAAAGAAAATGAAATTTCCCGACTGTTATATACCTAATTTCCACTCTAATATTGTTATTGCTAGTTAAAATTGTTCATAAATATTTAATCTTATTAACCCTGTCAAATAATATGTTGTTTGCAGTAATCTCTAGATTATTGTCTTCAAGCTGTGTTCCCTGTGTGATTATATACTTAAGGAGGAAACCAACCCTGGTTTTGTTATGACGAGGAGGTCGGGGTTTTAATCTTAGATGAGTGTACTTAAGTTTTTTATAAATAGTTTCCCACTCTCCCTCCATACAAATGAGAATATACTTCATCTAAATTCTTCCTTCATCCCCCTACGCCATTAGTGTAAATATGCGCATAGTGGAGCTAGAAATAAAACTCTACGAGATGTCTTAATCCAACGCTGCACCTACTAGTGATATAGTGGTGACACGCTTCCTTGTTTAAGTCTCGTTTGTTCCTATTTATTTTAAAAGATCTGTATTGTAATGGAACATTTAATACAGCCCAATTTTCCTATAAATAGCCTTATCTGACATCTAAGAAAGCTATTAGATCTACTTTTACGTATTCATACGTCAAGTCATGTGACCTGCAATGGTCAATTATGATATATTTATATTATAAATATATATAAAATAACACTAATAAAACAGTAAAATGTTGTCAATTTTGGCCACAAAAGAGTATGTATTTTCTTAAATGCACTTCCTAAGAAAATTAGGTTGTAGAATTCATTTTACTTGCTAAATTAGTGAACACACTTTTTTGTTTTGTTTACGGGGCTGCGTTTTGAACTGAGTTGATCTGAAGTATATACGTCAATATATTGAGCCTGAAGAAAGGCTGAAAAGAAGCGTGTAGAGCCTCCGCGAGCGAACAGTTGAAAACCTCGTGATTCCCCTTTCTACCCCATTCTAAACTATCACCCAACACCACCACCCTCTTCCTCTTACCTTCCTCCGTTACTCAGGTCAGATAGCTTAATCGTTCCTCGAACAATAGTCTCCTGAATGCAAGGGGATGATAAATGCCGCAAGGGGTTGCGCAGCTCGAGAAAGAACATTTTTTCTTCCCCTGATGTCTACCCCGACTTTTTTTTAAATGTAACTTTTATTTTTTACATACAGTTTTTTTTTCGTTGGGATTTTCGACGGATTGACGTTTGTTCCGTCCTCTTCTGTTTCATTCGTTTACTTGGTCGTATTCTTTATTAGATCCTTTCGTATTCCCCCCCCCCCCCNCTCCCCCCTCCTTAAACTGAAATCTTCGCAATTCAAGAAGCTGGTTTGAGATTCCATGGACGTATTTACGTGGAATAACTTATTTTCTTTTGAGTCACTTGAAAACAGAATGACTATTTTGGTATGCTTTGGAAAAGGAAAATTGACAAATGAATCACACTCAAATAGTCTCAAGAAGTTACATATGTCGTTGTATACGTCTATGCATCAGGTAGGCCAATATAATTTTCCAAGCTGAAATTTAAAATACGATTTCTAAAGCTTGGTTTGTTTATAAAATTAGTGGATATACTTTATTTTACAGTTGATTATATACATATAAAAATAAGCAGCAACATAAATGAATTATATATTTTTTTGGAAATGATAATGACCAATTTAATACACAGTAGGCCTACGACTTAAAATATGAAGTGATATGTGGTTTCATAAATTATCTAAAAACAAAGATGCTCATGGAATTCATTCCATTGTATTTCTAATCCCATCAATAAATGCGTTCAACTTTGATACAAGAGTTTGGGTTTCAGTTTTACTACCGGCCGAGTGCTCTGTGGGAACGGGGGGTTTGCATGTTTGAATTTTCACTATAGTTCTATCATTCTCTATCCAGGCTAGTGCTAGTTTGTTTACTTAATATGGATAATTGATTTAAATTCCTCATCTTAAGACCTTACATTTAATGTATTTTTATTTTCCAATGCACTAATAATGGTTTAGGAATTACTTGAATGATATATTCATTTATTTATTTTGTGAATTTATAATCATAATACGTCCTAAACCAACAGTTAAATAAATAGAATAGTTAAGTGCACGGCTAATGTGCCTAACGCTGACCTGGGAAACCATGTTTCTACCTCCTATCGGAAAGAGAGTGTTTTCACATTGAGGATTTTTCATATTATCACGATTCAAATACTAGCAAATTTTCATTGAATTAATCTTAATAAATTTATTCACATATACAATATATTGTTTTTCACCACTTCTCAATACTCATTCGGGATATTCGCACAAAAACACACACACACATATATATATATATATATTCCCAGTCTGCCCCATATATGTGTGTGGGGGGAGGGGAACCGGGTCTTAGTTGCCAAGGGTGCAGGTTAAAATCATTTTTCTAAGAAAGTATATTGAAATAGAGCGTGTCACTACCGACAGATTATTGCTCTATAGTAGTCAGTTCAACGAAGCAAGTGGGGACGCACATGTATCTTTTATTAATAGCTTACAGTTGATTTCCTTTTTTTGTGTATGTTGTGTAAGTGTTCGACGTTCGTCTAAATTTTGTTTTTTAAGTATAATTAATATATATACGTGATCATTATCATCGGAGAGCACTTTATTTTGGCGTTTGTTTGACCCTAGAGTCTATCTGTACAAAATATATGACGCAATTTTATAGTTTAGAAAGTAATAAACTGTTGTGGAGCTAGTTGCAACAAATGTTGCGGATTACCCCGCAAACACCAGAATAGTTGAACATTATTTGTATATATTAATCTAAAGTAAAATAAATATTAATATTAAGCACTTACTGATATACGGAATTAGAAATACCTAATTGCTAGCACATATGAGTAGGTACTAAAAACGAAACTTGGTATAAAATAATAAATAAAGCAAAAATCCGTTTGCTATTTATAATGTAGGCCTATTTTTGTTGTTTTGTTTATCAAATGCATAGAATATTTGTTTTCAAACCAATTCATTGTGTGGGTTCTATGTTTTTATATTAATAGGTCTACATAGCTTGGATTCTATTTTCTTTAAATCCACTTTCTTCCTGTGCCTTATGTCGCTAAAAGCTCAAAACTGCATTAATATGGAATGTGATTAAAAATCAGCCTAAACATTTTAGTTGTTGTATTGACACACCAATTAAAGCTGCATTAGAATAAAAAAAAAATAGTTTCACAAGTATTATATACTAGAATTTAAAAGAAGCTTTCAACTAATTCGCAAAAGAATAGAAATTCAGCACAAAATAAACTAGAATCCGCGAACTGGAACATAGCCTTAGATGATAACTCAACATATAAGGTTCAAACATATCGTTTGGTCTGCAATAAGGAATGTGGCAAGGGACTTAAGAGAGTTGATGCAGTGCAGAGTATACAAAATGTCGATCCTTAGGCTGGGTACGAAAAAAAAGTTTTCACATGCATCAACTGTGTTTCAGATAAAAATTATGAATTTGATAATTTAAAACAAATTTTGCAACAAACCCCTACTGGTGTTGCAAGTTGCCCCTTTAAAGGGGTAACATGTAACATATTCAATCTTTGATTCGAAAAAGTTTTGCTAAACTAAATAAAATAATATTATCAAACATACATTTTTCAAACAATCAGAAAATGCTATACCTGTAAAAATTAAAAAGGATTTATTTAAAAATAAAAAAATAAAAAGTTAAAAATGTTGCAACACGCCCTGGTCTGCAATATATATATATATATATATATGAACGTAGTTTATATATATAAACAAGTTTAATAAAAATAGGGAAGGTAGGATTTATATTAACTGTACCCTCATTTGTGTGAAGGGAGAGTGGTAAACGATTTAGTACACATTTTCAGTACACCAGATTCACTGGATTCGAACTTGATATACCAGTCATCGGCGGTCCAATCTACTGCGAAAGTGACGTCATGGATCATTCGACCACCGAAGCAGGGAATAGATAGTTAAACTCATTGCGTGGGACAAAAATTATGCTTTTTCTATTAAATGCGATCCATCTTTTATCGAGGTGTATCCATGTGATGGTCTGTAAAACTAGTTTCTCTCATAATTCACTAAAGGCGCATCATTTTATTTTTATCTTGTAAGGTTGATTTATTATTTAATATCTGGTTCTTGAAATGCATGAATATGATGGCAGCTATGGTCAACTATGGACTACCGAGTTTAATAACTGCGATAAATATTCAGAACATCTCAATTATGAGAAATGATAGTACACGAGTGTGGCTTTGAGTTTGGCTTGTCATTAATTCCTAAACATAGCTTTTTAATACGCTTGTCTCCACATACAGGACCTTGGTTTTATTCTGGGAACAGTTGCCTGTCTATTATATATGCACGGCAGTGGTTCACAGCCTGTATGTCTCGGCACATTAATGTACAACGATACTTACAAATGTGTGCTGACAAATTTTGATAAATGTGTAAACGACATATCTCTGCAAATTAAGATTCCCAATTCTTGTGAACCTTTTATTCAAAATACCCTAGAGGGAAAACTTAGAGAACTCGAATAAGAAATGAAGGTCGTCTTATTAAAAAAAATATTATTGAAATACAAAATAAAGTCATGCTCTCAAGTCTCACATTAAAATATTAATTAATTTATTAATACAATTAAAATATTAACCTAGGCTTACATGCCACAATCGACATGGGACCGATGACTTTATTTCCCCTTCGAAGGAAGCTGTGCTACGGATTTTTATCGCTCAAGAAAAATCCGTCGACTTAGGCTGTGTTTGAACCCTTGAACATCGGATCCTGACCTGAGACGAAAACTTTAACCCAAAATCACTGATGTTGACCATATTTAGTTAAATTATTCTACTGATGTGCGAAAATACTTGGAAAATGTGTTTTTATATTTCCTTATTTTTTAAACTAACATATACAGCTGTTCATTTTCTAGTCGTGTTGAAATACGAGGGTGAACACAGTACCAATGACGTCATATTCTAAAATAAATGGTCTTATTAATAAAACAAATGCAAGTACTTCGTTTTTGAATTCCATTTTATTGTTGAAATCCTAGAAGAACACATGAACTAATTACTACGGCCATTAGCAGCGCTGCTCAGTCGCGTTGCTAAATGCGCTCGTGGAAATAGACCCTAATAGTAGACTACAATTCAAGGCTTTATGTCTCAAGTTATGTTAGCTTGCAAGTCTTTTCTCATAAAATATGTTAAATAACTTACTAATGCTATTAATACCAACCGTGTGTGACGAACAATTTAAGGCGTTAATCTCGTATAGCACTCGCTTGTTATTGATGAGAAGGTTGGGGGGCCTGGGGCTCTAAGCCCGACGAATGGGTGCACTAGGGGAGATTTTACGATTGTGATTTTCAATGTGGGTATTATTTCCCCACAATTTGATTGTGAGGCTTAAGTTCAACTAAACTAACGTCATCGTTCACACATTAAATCTAGTCCACAATAATAATTGTGCATAACGTATAGTACAAATAAAAATTCATCACTAATGTATAATATATTTATTATTTGAGTAATACTTTTTAATAACTAATATTTTTTCCCCCAGGCCAGCCGCGTGTTAATTTGGTCACTTAGAGACGAACTTACACATTTTTAACATTTAAAAATTAAATTGGAAATATTATGAAGCAGACGTGTTTGCGAATCTTTTATCTCCGAATCGTGTGTGCTCGTTGAATCGATTATTATAGTAACAATGGCTTACAAACTTATAATTGATAATTTTTATGTACTGTACTTTAATAATAAATTAACACCTTATCACATTGTATAAAACACCCTTATTTCATTTGGAAATAATTACCTATTTACAGTTGGAAATTAATATATTAGTACATTTGGAAATAATAGCCCAATAACATTTGAAAAATAACGACCTTGCGTCTTTGGAAACAATGACCTTATTTCACAAAGTAACGATAACCTTATTACATTTTGAAAAAATAACGTTATTGCATTTTTAAGCAATGACCTTGTTAAATTTGTATAAAATAGCCTTACTACATTTCTAAAAATTGACCTTATTACATTTGAAAAGGAAACAACGATATTATTATAATTTTGAGATAGCGACTTCTTTACATCTGGAAATAATGACCATAGAACATGTGAAAATAATGTTCTTAACACATTTGGAAATAATGATCCTCTTACATTTCAAAATAGCGCACTCCTAGTTTGATATAGATTATATTCAATACACCAATGTTTGTTGAATGGCACCTCATTTGAGATATCTGGTTTTATATTTCATCAGGTACATATTCAAACAAATTACACTTATAATAAATACGTTATAACCTGCTTCGGTGGCCGTATGGTCTAAGGCTTCATTCTCTCAATAGACTAGCCTGACGAAGACAGGGAGATAGGGGTTCAATTCCTGGTTGGGTGTAGCTGAAGGTGGTCTTTCCTAAATATTTTTTCCACTCTACCTCCACGCAAATGCAGTTACACTTCCTCAAAAATTCAACTTTCCTCATAACATTAGCTTAATTAATACATATGCATACTACCTGAACAAATAGTAATAAACGGGCCTTGAAAAAACCCAATGCAACTGATAAAACAACAATGAAGCATTTAGAGGCCGCGTTCTGATTAGTTTTCATCTGCATCAACGCCGTAGAAACTACGGATATTTTCTTCCACCATTAAATTCTGTTTTTTTAATATCATTCGTTTTATTTTGATTTCTTCTTAGACACTTCTGCTAAAGTGACTCCATTGGTTCAGCTTGTTCGAATGTTCTTTTTCTGAAATGACACATACCTGGAAACAACAAAAATAAATGTAGGCGATCATCAGTAAAAGAAAAAGGTCTTTTGAATAAAATTGACTCTTTTTTTTTCTCTTTTTTTTTTTTAGGGTGTCGCGCATTGATCCCGAAACCTTTGGATTTTAGAGGGATGTAAAAGTCAAGTTAAGAGGGGGTTGAATGGTAAAATAGTGCGAGTGTTTGAGAACGGTGTGGCCTTTATTTTGCAAGAAAGGAAAAAGAAATCACAAGAGTAAAGCCTGATGGGATAATACTGAACGTGATCGAGGAAAGTGTTAATAGCGTGTTCGATAAGGAGGCACCATGAGGTAACGGGGGGGTGGGGGGTGGGGGGCTGGAATACATTAAGCAGGGACGTCGAATTTTTTCCTATCGTGGACCTCAGGAGACAGTTTATTCAAAATTTAATTTCCCAAAAGAAAGAGGTAGATACTGTTGTGCACCATTGCACTCTAAGATAAAATGTAGGGCATATCTATCAGATTGAGTGCGAAATAGCAGCTCCTTTAAAAAATAACAGTGTGCTGTAAAAAAAAATCTACTGGGCTAGCGTGTTCAATTTAAGATATCTCCTGCTTACTATGGGATTTACCCTTAATCATATTTTCACTACCGTCAAACACACAGATAAAATCATATGTATATATATTTTTTCTAGGTAAATGAAATGTTTATTTTACCTGCTTTGGTGGCCGCATGGTCTAAGGCGTCACCCTCGTGTTAGACTAGACCACCTATCACAGGGAAATCTGAGTTCTAATCCCGGTTGGGTGTACTGAGGGTGGTTTTCCACTCTCCCTCCACGCAAATGCGGATACACTTCCTTCAAACGCAACCTGTCTCATCCCTAACTCATTTAGCGTGATTATTGCACATGAGTAAAACCTGAGTAGGTAGTGATACGTGGTGCCAAAAAAAAATATATATATATATATTTATTTTAAATGTCCCGAGGTGAAGTCCATTATGATATCATTATTTTTAATGAGATAAAATAACCAAGGGTTTGTGGAAGTCCATTTTAAAATGCGAAGTGAAGTCGAAGTACATGCGAATAAAATCTTAGTTCGAAGATTAGGTTACTCAAGTGCATCTATATAAAGATAAAAGCTTAGAGAAGCAAACAGATCACGCTACATTATTTTATGCTGACCTATCTCAATTCATTTATATTTATCTATCATCTGGTCAAAAGATGGACTTGTAAATTTGTCTTAGATAACTCCATCGAGATAGAATATCAAATACTAAATATTGGATACGTGTTCAATAAATTGAATGCAAGCAAAGACAATAGCGCAACTAAAAAGCTTTGTATGTTTTATTTTATTTGCGTCATACCAGTAACTGTTAGTTTATGGTGTTACATCTTTACAGGTATTTTTCTCTTTTAGAATTAATTTTGGTAATATTAAATATACTATCTTCTACTTACCTAAAATTCAACCGTATGAATCGGTGGCTTCCGACCGAGAAAAGCCACAAGTTTTTGTTTTTTACCACCCGTGCTACTACCCAGTTGGACCTTAGGCATTTTAATTATACTAATGCATTTGTGTGAAGACAGCGTGGAAAAACGTTCAGACAAAACACTCTCAGTAGTCTTTGCCAGGATTCAAACCCCGATCGGTAAATCAAATCAGATGAGCCTTACATTTAATCCCCACTGATTTGGTTCTTAATATGAATAAATACATAAAATAAATAAATAATATATAAATTAGGTTTACCAGTGATCGGGGTTCGAATAACAGATGATATTACAAATATATTTTCTACCCTAAATTATTTTACACTCTCCCTCCATGTAAATGCAAGTATATTTTCTCTAAATTATACCTTCCTAATCACTAATACTTTAGTGTAATTAATGTGTGTAACCCAAGGGGGTGGTGAAACGCGTGTGGGTGGGGGTGGAGGTGGGGAAGTAGCTTATAAGACATACTTTTATTGAGTAATGGGGGGGCTCCGAAAAATCACCCTATGGCTTATCTATTTTTTCTTACATTAAAAAAAAAGGGCAATTTAATTAATATAAAAGGTAAAGATGGTTAGGACAGTTGAAATAAAATAAACCTGAATTATGGATTGAGACTGGGATTTGGACCCCAACCTCCAACTCAACGGTGAGCAAGTGCAATGCAAGTTCAACACTTAAGGTTTCTCGGTTACTTACCACTGTTCTAATATATATCAATACAATATGCATTCCACTAATCTAATTTAAAGTAACAAATACTTTACTTATTTTATAGGCTATATATAAACCCACTCACTCACTCATTCACTCATTCATCACCTTATCTCTCCAGCTCCTGGGCCTGGAAACTTGAAATGTTGCTTGGTAGGAAGGTAGCGGGATTGCCCCATACAACCAGAAAAATCTAAAATTGGGAAATTTAAAAATGGGGCTCCAGTAAATAGGAGGCCTAGAGTTAAAAAAAAACTTTTAGCTTACCTAGAAAATTAAAATTTGTCAAACAAGTAGAGAGACAAGTTTATATAAACTAATAAATCTTAAAATTTGAAATTTTTAAGAATGAGTTGGAGATGATTATTGTTCTTTTTTAGACTTTTAATCCTTTTTATACTTTTTAACCTTTTTAATTAACATTCTTGAACAAAAATTAATTTGATTTATTTTTTCCAATTTTTTCCCAAACTATTTTTCTTGGGCAAAGCCCGATAGTTCATGCTAGTACTGTATATCAAACTTGGGTTTTATCCCCACGTTTAAATTTATATATCTATCTCTATGCTAAACATATAATTTTATTAATATAATAACTGACATACAAAACAATAGAAACTCCTGACATTAGTTTAAATATAATATTTATTAATATTGGAATATTAAAATAACTAAGAGTTCCCATAAATTGGTTAATAAAACCACATACGGCCCACAAAAGAGGATTTCTCCACCAATGCATCTCAAAAGATGGTTAGGAAATAAATATATCGACAGGGTATTACAGAACGCTTGAAGTTGAATGATTTTGTCTTGAAATTATTTCAATACATTTATACTATTTTGGCCATTACATTTTTTTTTTCACTAAGTGGAAGGTAACGCTTCTATTTTAAATTCCAATAGAAGAATTAAGATTTGAAGTATTTGCAACTGTGTCTAAAACCTTCATAATTTAAGTACTACACACATATTATTGAAAATTGGTGGCTAGGGGGCATTTTGTAGACATTATTTAACTATGTATTATTTACTTACTCTATAGCAGTGTTTCCTAAACTGTGTGATACCACCCTCGAGGGGAGTTTTTTTTAGGGGGGTGGTAAATTGTAAGGGGGCCGGAGGGGAGTGTTTAGGTTTTTATGGATATTACAGCGATTATGTATTCAGTGGAAAAGGGCTTCAGCTTTGTGCAGAAACTACGGACTGAAGCTAGGAACTACAAAAATGTGAAATAGGTGACTTGAGACTAATTAGACGAGCCAACATTGAACCGGACAACTCTAGTTTTGAGGAATCTCATCAAGCTCAAGGCAGCCATTGATTAGAAATGTGGACACATTTGAGACTTTTGACAGGTGATAGAAATTATATTTCTTCTTGTTTTTAAAATAAAATAAAATTGTGTGACTTGATTTTTAATTTTAATGTTATATTTTCTCTGGGTACCTATTTCCTTAAGAGCCTTCTAGTGAAAATATAAATACAAATTTATAATAACCCATAATAATTGCTTAGTTTGAAATATTTTTATAGCACCGCGTCTTACTACTCGTTCGGGCTACTAACTACACTACTATTTTGGAAATTAGAAAGGTTTTAATTTAGAGGAAGTGCACCTGCATTCGTGGGGAGGGAGAGTGTGAAACTATTTAGAAAAACCACCCTCAGTACACCAGAGCGGGATCGAACCTTGATCTCCCCGCATTCAGTAGCCTACTATATTGCGAGAGTCGCGTATAAGACTATCCGGCTACCGAAGAGGTACACTGTAACATGAATATAAGGTCTCCAGGATTCGAACCCTGATATCCCCGTAATCAACAGGCCAGTCTAGCACGAGAGTAACACCTTAGACCGTTCGTTCATTGAAGCGGGTAGTATGCTCACTAGTAATTACCATAGACAGGAATTTTATGAGCTAAAAATTATAAAAAAAGACTTAAAAATTCTAAATAATTACTTTAGATTTACAAAAAATTACCCAAAGGTTTAAACAAAAACTCGAAATACATGCACACGACTAAATCAAAAAGACACTTTAAAAGGATATCCATGCAATAAAAAGCCTTTACAAATAAACTCTTGCGATTCTGATTAATATTACATTGATTAATAAATATCTACTTTAAAAGTAATATTTGTTTGACAAACAAAGAGGATACAAAGTTAATGACCTACATTGTATTCTCATTTAAACAACTTTGTGGCCAGAAAAGTTATGTTTTGAGTAATAATACATTTATAAAATATCGATGGTATTTAAAAATATACCTACTAAATTTAAATGATTAAAACTTATTCAAAAATGCCTAAAATTAATCCAAAAAGAATGCAAACCAAGAAAATATTATCAAACAATTTCTAAAGAATGACCTATAAAAAAAAGTTTCCAAAACCAGGTGATCATGAACAAAATATATTTAGCATGCACACATGAGCATTGTTTGGGATGCACAAAAATAAAGTTATCAAAATCTGGGTTCTGCTTATTACATTTAACTTTAAGGCGGTGAAGGTAGCAGGCTAAAAGAAAGGTGGTGGATCACTGCTCTATAGTATTATGGTCTCGAAAGTTCATTGCCACACTAACAAAAAAGTACGCCACCTATCTTTTAAATATATTATTAGTGTTTGAAACTATCAAATCCAAAACTTTTAATTTCAAGTTTTATTTTGTCGATAAGTCTATATTTGCATCAAGCAAGCGTCTTAATACCCGTTCGGGTTATACGCTTAAGTACTGATTACGCTAATGGATTAGGAATTGGGAGGGTTGAATCTAGAGGAAGTGAACCCGCATTTGCGTTGGAGGGAGAGTGGAAAACCATTTAGGAAACACCCCCCCCCCTCCAGTTCACCCGACCGAGATTCGAACCTCGATCTTCCCGTCCTCGGCGGTCAGGCTCAACACGACTAGCGCGTTAGCCAACTACGCCACCGAGGTGGGTTATCATAAAATTAAGATTATGATGAATTTGCTGAATACTAAATTTAAGTTCGACTTGTTATTTAATGTCTTGCATCATCAAGACAGCGTAATAATAGTGCTTAAAATGCAATAAAATGGCCAGGAAAAAATTAGCTATGCATGGATGGCTAGCGGTAAAACTAACTTGACTTGATTTAGTTTTACGCCTGATACAATCAGTTCTATAATAGTCGAGATGATATATAATTAAGTAATGTGTTTCCTTTCATATTCTGGATTCTTACGATTTATAAAGAGATTTTAAGTTGTGATTCATATTTCAACATTTCTTATTCAGATAGCCCTTCTGAAAACAATGTTGACATAAGAGGTGCGGGTTGAAAACCCGGCGGCTCTCCAATTTTACCACACACTCGCAAAATGATTTATGGATATGTTTTATGCTCACAATATTTTTAACGATTTCTTATATTCCTTGCGTCTTACTACCTGTTCGGGCTATCTACATATTCATACTAATAGGGTAGGGTGAGGAAGGCAAAATTTAGAGGAAACTCACCCACATTTCTGTGGAGGAAGAGGTGAAAACCATTTAGGAAAAATCACCCTAATTTCACCCGGCTGAAATTCTAACCCCGACATCCCTATTACTGCGGAAAACCAGACCAGACGAGTTTGACGCCTTAGCCCGAGATCTGCGTTCTCCGCCGTATTGAAAAGAACGTGTCAATATCTAGCTTTTCGTTAGTTCTTTGGTAAAATAGGCTATTAACCGATACTAAACAGAGTTAGATTTCGAACGCTGGACTGTTTCGAATTTATATACACGAGAACTGTTTTCTTTGGTCGCATGTCACTTTCTACGTTACATAATTTTCTATGGATGGTTAAAAAATTAGTCGTAGCTTTATGTGACAACAATAAAAAGCTTATATTTGGACTTCAGTTACGACTCTACTTTGCATGTCTCAAACATTTAAAAAGTGATATTTGCACACCCCTATTGATAATATCTATCGAAAGTGACAGTTGCAGATCACATTACTTAATGTATAAATATGTGAAAATAGGTCTAGTAGTTCTTATAGTTGTCAAATAAGGTTTTTTAGATGAAAATTGGACTCTAGTATGTATCCTGTCTATAATCCACAAGGACCACGAGGTGCAAGGAATGAAGTCCGACCACAACAAGCCCTCCTGACCTGGCTCATTGTCTACCTGGATCAAGATGTTTCCTGTTTAGCGCGACGACGACTGTTAGAATGCTGTAGCGCAGAGGGGGACCGAAATATTAAAATGATTTATTCTTACATTTCTTAGCGCCCGGTGATATGGCCTACACGCGAGGAAGCTAGCGAGGTTGCGTGGGACGTCGATTACAATGTGTGAAACACAGGTTACGTCTAGTTTGAATAGTGGGAACAAGTTGACGAATTAATGTTTTCAGCGTGGAAGATGTTTCCAAATGAGGAGTGTTGGTCGCGAGACAAGGCGAACGGTTAGAATGCTTACCGCCGATCCTAGCGATTAAAGGGTCATAGTGGTTGACCACAAGTCCAGGGAATCGATTCTCAATGGTGCCGAGGAAAACATTTATATATTATATAGTCATAAACATTAGTTCAGTCGGTAATGTGACTGCCCAGTTACTTAAAAGTCCCGGAATCGATTTCTGGTATTTGCCCAAAAATATATTATTGGTGAAATTTAAGATGTACATTTTACATTAATGAATTACCGACCTTAATATTAGTTGTTGTGTTTATTCTAGAATTAGGTTAGTTTCTAATGTATGTACTTATACAACCTGTTGACTTAGAAAGTGCTCATTAAATACGTCAAATTAAATAATAAAGTTAAACAGGTTTGTCCTGCTGTTTAGGTATGGTTCTGTGGTATTAGGTATCGCGATGTAGCTGGCTAATTTAGTTTGTAAGCCGTGTGTTGATTTAATTTTTGTGATTAGAAAGTGCATCTTGATACATTTATGTTTAAAAATACACGCTATATTCTGATATGGTAGTCAGGGATTTAATCTACTGGCTAAACTACTTTTATTTTCCAACGCTACTAAAAGCTGGCTACATTAAAAGATTTTTTTTTCCAAAACGAAGTTTTGTCCTTTTTTTTTTCTTCAAATATTGACGTTCCTCTTCGCCTGAATAATAAATTATTTAATTCCCTAACTAGAACACTAAGCCGGTGAACACACGGACAAAGGCTTAAATTTCGACTTGTTTAAGTTGCCTGTGATAATATGAAGCTCCTCGTTCAAATCTCAACCCGATGTACGAAAGGCTAATTTTTTTCTTAATTTTTTCCTCGCCTTGTTTTCCCCAAAGTAAATGTGGGCACACTTCATCTTAATTGTATTGTAGTTTACCTCATCCCTACCAAATCAGTGTAGTTAGATGAATAAACCGGGACAGATATTAAAACACGAAACTTGAAAGATAAACAATCGTACCAAAATTAAAATGTTAAAGACATTAAGCGTACCCTCGAATGTTACATCTGGTCATTTAATATATAAATGTTATTCATATTAATCTTCTTACCTTGTCTAGAGTAATTAATCTGAAAAATATTCATAGGCTTATTTTATTACCTTTCATCACAAAATGTTGTTGACAAATGGAAATACTTTTTTATTTTAACTTGCCGTTAAAGAAGGCTCATAATTTTAAAATAATAAAAAATTGTCAACATAAACATCCATGTCTATGTTCCTTTTCCACAGAAAATATTGTATAATTGTGGAAGGCTTTACTCGCTTTACTATATAATTTGTTTGTTAAATTTGTTATCTTTCGCGAGTATGGTTACTTATTTTCTTTACTTATGCGACATAAAACCGATGTTTACGATGTTGAATGACGCCATTACTTTAAAGCTTACTTTAAAAACGTACACGTAGTACGATAAATATGAAATGGTATCTGCCCCCTTAGGCCCCTACTCATGTATAGGTGGATGGGGAGATAAAACCCGGTCCAGTGTTGTCATAAAATTCAGAGTTTACCTCCCTCCCTCCCATGTTTCCCCAAGCCGTCATAAAACATAGTAATACACTTTTTATCGTAAACTGCAATTTTGCATGCATTTTTGTGGCAGAAAATTCTACAGAGCAACTTCTCATAGGTTCTACAGTTGGATCAAACGTAATTATTCTATGCTGATGCTTGTTTGTATTTATTATTGAGTTTTAGGCACATAAAATGTATATGTCTACCAAAATGTATATACTTTAAATTGACTTTGCTCTTATTTGCAAAATTATACACGTATCATATATATATTTCCATTTTTATTATTTTACTATCTTAGTTATAATAAATTTATTATTATAACTATTCAACTCTATTTGTATATGTTGGCTTACACATATCATAATAAATTTACTATGAATGTTTTAAACGAGATTTTGTACGTGTTGGGGTCTAGTATAAAGTTAAGCTAAATATATATTTACTGTATTGCCATATTCTTCATAGTAATAATTTAATAAATGAGTAATAACCACCCCAATTTAAAAGTTTATTCATTCAAGAAGTTTTTTTTATAGAACAAATACATCGGTCATTTTCTGTTTTGGAAACGTGTATTAAATATTAATTTTAATTAGCATAAACGGATCACTCTAGGTGTGTGCTTGCAGAGTTTGGTCTTCTGCTGGGCTTACTAAGGCTAATTTTTTGCTGTTGCAATCTGTTCACATTCAATTTAGACATGCGGATGCTGGATAATTTCCTCCATCTTACTCCTAAATAATCACTTGGCTTAGATAGTTTAAGTGGTTACTGGTACTAAAGCATGAATTATTTATTTAAAACAAATATACTGCATTTCATGTATATACTAATAGAAACCCGATAGAAAAAAAAACCTGCCAAACTTGCTCCGAATAACATACCCTCATTACGTCTAGTGATTTTTATTTTTCACTCGGCATTCTCTATTATGTTAAAAAAAGAACTCATTTTTCTGAATTTTTTATTGATATTTTATTGTGGTTACACACTTA
>CABFWB010001306.1:107997-170443 GCA_902151455.1 Timema bartmani
TTTTTTTTTTTTTTTTCAAATTTTCTATAAGTCCTTTTTTCATGAAAATTGTATTTTAACACTAAAAAGTTCGAAAATGTGTTGTGAGGATTTTAGTACATAAAATATAACCATTTAAATTAGGATTAGGGACTTCTTATAAGAGGTAATTATTGATATGTATTGTCATGTGACACAATTATCAATTAAAAAGATTATACTGTTGATAAAATAATCAATTATACAAATTTCCAAGAAAACAATGCGTGTGTTAAATACACGCTATATTGATCCGTAAACACAAAAATAGCGTTAATTATGGCTAACATTGTATGAGGGTCAGGAAATTATTAACAACTGATTACATAATTTGTTACTGATCTCGGTGGGTCTAAAACTAGTGTTCACGGGTTGTATAAGCAAGGTGCAAAGGATTTGGAGTCAGCAAAAATCTGTAGTCTACCCTAAATTCGTTGACCTCGATGATCTTGAGGTAAAGTGCTCGCCTCAGGACCATGTTCGTGGGTTCAAACCCAGCCGGAGTCGATGGATTTTTTTGAGCGATAAAAATCCGTAGCACAACTTTCTTTGGAGGAGAAGTAAAGCCGTCGGTCCCATGTTGATTGTGGCTTGTAAAAGAACCCTGGTAGGAATGTGAAAATATTTTATGTTCGAGGTAAGGAGGGATGTAGGGAACGCGATAAAAGGCCTGTGTTTTTGAAGTTTTTAGAGCAAAATATTTGTTGGCCAAAATAAATAAAATATTACCTTAGAACAAACATATTTTAATTTTATTCACATGGTGATATCAACAGTTGTTGAGTATCTGTCATGAGCATAGCGGTATTAAATGACAAACTTTTTAAATGGAGATGAAAAGTTTTCATTAAATTCCAGGACACCCTTACCAGATATGTAAGAACTGTCGAGTTCGCCATGTGGAGAAAGCTAAACCCTATGTTAATACTGAATAAATATTTTCTTTATTTTGGCCAAAAAAATTGTTTGATGTAAAATCTGCAAAAACATTGACCTTTTCTAAAGTCCCCTATATCCCCCATTAAAAGTCTGCAAAACACGATTTGAGAATAGAATATTAGCACAGGCCCTATGCCCCGAGTTCGATTCCCGTGTTATCAACTATATTGTATTTGATTGATCTAGCATCAGGGTTATACTGACTATATCACATATCATAAGTGGTATAGTTGAAAAAAATAGTTTTTACATATAATTTAATCATAATTTGAACATTATTATGAATTTTTTAATTTAACTTTAACTAAGAAACCTGTTATACATTTCACAGATGCAAGCTGCTTAATATTAAAACAAAACAAAAAATTATTAAAAAGTACAAAAGAAACCCTGAGATATACATACCATTTTAGAGTTCGTGTTTTGTTGCACTGTCTGTGTGTCATTCCTGGAAATATTAAGACTTTCAGAACAGAATATGAATGGAGCTGTCATCAATGTGTTCTTAAAACTGAAATATCTCTTCAGGCATCTTTAGCGCTGAGACCGTCAAAACGCGCCCCCTTCATTTACTCTTCATCTCCCGCTAAAAGATTTACCTCACACAACCACCGCTGCCACCAAACTTTATATCCTCTTCTTTATTCCACTCCTCCCCCCTCAGACTCCTCCTAGTAAACCTACCCTCCTCGCAATTTCCTTCAAGAGCAAGTAATCCTTTTATACAGCCAAACATTTTTATTCAAAAGTTCTCTTGCGAATTATGGAAAGGGTGGGATGGGGAGAATCTCCTTTTCCATTCCATCGCACCATCTTTTAAAGAAGCAAGTTTGCATTTTCATCGTTTAGAGTAAACGTAAGGAAACGGGAAAGGACAATTTTACGAGTTTTGATATTGTTTTATGTTTCAAAAAAGTTAAAAAGCTGTAAAGAAAATGAGCTATTAAGTGGGCTGTTACTTTGTGACAAACGGGGCCTACTGTATTGATTATATCTCGCAAGGAGCTGATAAACGACGTTTTCTTAGTCTTGGTTTGAGGTGTTTAAGAAGTTTTTATTTTAACGAACAAAAAAGTGTGGTAACGCTATGTATATGAACGTCCGAGGCTTTTGCTAAAAAAATATCCGCACGAAACTAAATATTTTTAGTTAAGTGGTGGCATCATTCATTTTACTATGCACAAATATTATTTATTTGAATGCCTTTCTTTAAAGGACGTAGCCTATATTTACGTCAAGCCAGGTCAAAATAGGCTTTCCAATGATAATTAATTTATGTTTTATTCAGCGAGTTTTAAAGATACAACACTAAACAAAAGCTATACATTCTTAAATAATTCTAAATTAGTCCTACGGAGTAAGAAAATTATAATTTTTATTTTGAAGGAGCTTTTTTTGTAAACATATTTTTTATAAATCATCTACAACTTGCTCACGAAGATAGCTTGTAGGAATCTTCTTGCCAGAATGTAGACTAAAAAAGCCAGTGGTAGCATTTGTCTATCTAGAATAAGAAACAAGGAAAATATAAGTTTAAAAAACAAGTCAATGTTTGATAGGCGTCATTAATATAGTGAACGTGTAAACTCGTCAGAGAATAGGGAAAGTGTTATCAGTAGATAAACAAGAGGCTTCTCAGGGGGAATTGCTAATTTTTTGTCTTCTTTATTTCGTTCATTGGTGTCTCCACCTCAGATGTACCCAACCGAGATGCGAATCTCAATCTCTCCGTGACTTACAATCCAGTATATTGCTAGTATGACGCCTTATACCGCGTGATAACTGGTGCAGGCTTTGAAATATTTCTCAACAAATGAACCTTTCAAAACATAACTTGAGGAATTTTATAATTTGTAATTAATAAACAGGCTTTTATTAAATTAATTTTAAACATCCAATCACGAAAGTACACTCCGCCAAGGCAAATGTGAGCTAAATCAGCTTTGGTGCTCAGTGCAACAAACGTTAATCCAAGTGGGGAATCATTTAAACCTCTGCACTAAGTCATTAAGCGTAATGAGTTTTCAAAACACAAAAGAGTTTCACTTCTAGGGTTGGTTTTAGTAGTTGGGGTAGAAAGTTGGAGAGGGCTGGAAGAAAATCAGATTCTCTGAGTTTTACTATCATTCCCTCACTCAAAAGCTAATTAAAACGATTTGGTGTCCAGTACCACTTAACTTGAGAGCCGAGAAAACATGTTTTAGGAAAGGAAATGATCATATCTCACACCTCCCTCCGGCTAAGACATCCGACTCCTCTAAACCTACCACCCCCTTTAATTTGCTGTCTCCCAAAGCCACTGTTTCAAAGTTGGAAATTAGACGCGCGGGGACGCCATGTTGGACGCCGTATAATACACAAGTGATGCTGCCCTTGGGCAGTTCCCTCTCCCCTACTGGAACCCTTTGGCCACTTGCCTTCAATTGGCCAGAGTTGCCGTAGCAGCAGACGGATCGACGAAGGCTTTGTGTACACTCGCGTGGAAATTAACTTTTAGTGGATGCCCTTACCCACACCGGTGGTCACATGGTACAAGGTGTCACTCTCATGATATATTCAAATGCCCGTAATGGGGAGGTCATGGTTCAAATCTCAGTCGGGTGCATTAGGTTTTTTCCCACGTGTGATTTTTAATGCCCTCTCTACTTCAAAAATGGGTACACTTTATCTAAACTTCTCTACTTACCCCTAACCCTTAAATTGACTCGGTTGTAGTAGTAAAATAAATTTAAGATATAGATATTGAACGCTGTTGGTGAGTGGTAATTACAAGCCTAGATAATTCCTATCCGATCGTGGGAAGGACTTAATTATAGTTATAATTTACATGCCTACTTACTGTTCTAACTTATTTAGAGGAACAACACACTGTCCAGGTCTATGATTTCCAAGCACCCGGAAAACCCGAGAAAATATAGGATTTTTTTGTGGTTGTAAAAAATCGGGAAAATACAGGGACATTCTCAAAAGAACCAAAGAAATTATCAGAATATTTGTAAATTTGGAACATTAAATCAAAAGATTTAAATAGTAGGCCTTTGCATAGAAAAAACTTAAATGAAAAAGTAAGCACGTAGATTAGAACACATGTCTTATCTTTACCCATATATCCTTTGTTTTTTCTTTTAAACATTGGGTTGTGTAATTACTGTGCGAAACTCCCCATTAAGATTAAACTATACTTTTATAAACCCCAAAAGGTATGAATTCCCACTCATCAATTTTATGAAAAATTGAATTTCACTCCTCTATAATACTTTCTAAATTATCTGAAAAATTCGGAAATTCCTTCAGGAATACTTGGAAAGTACAGAAAATTGTATTTTAAGAAAATAGCGGCCACCTTAAGATCACATACCGTTAGTTTTAATATAGTCATATTGTCATTAAAAATATAAACATTTTAAGCACACATCAAATAAATGAAAGCAAGCCTGAATTGACCAAAGATCATTGTATTTTTAGTAGGGCTGTTCGAATTGTCAACATCACTATAAATGTGACGGCTTCAGGAAACAAGGGTTGGCGTATTAATACTAGATCTAGAAGGTCTACGTTCCAAAACTGTCATAAGAGTTTCTTTCTCTAGTGATTAGCCTATACTTTATGAATGGGAGTGCACTGAAATTTACTGTGGTCATTTAATTCTGATTCAGGAGTCGAACTTAAGACTTTATATCTATAAACATACTTTACACCAACTGAACAAAGGTGTTCGATTGGTACCTGAGCATATAGGATTTTTGCACTTGCTTTACTTGCTACCAAGATATTGTATTTCCTGCTGCGTGAACTGGGTGTTAAGTTTTATGTGATGCTGTTCTAGATTAAGCTAGCTCTAAGGCTTAAACTAATAGTATTTTTTTAAATGGCCGATTAATCAGTAAGAAGCTCTTGTAGACTCATATTTCCACAAGAAAGGAATGACTACATCGAAGATGTACCTGACTAGCTCCAAAAGCTGGGTCTCGATTTAAAAAATTAAAAAATCATACTCTAGTGTTTCCTCTTCTCCTCATCCTCCTCTTCCTCCACCTATCCCACCACAACTACTACTACCAACAACAACAATGTTATTCATTATTCTCCCTCCAGGCTAATGCCGGGCAGGCTATTTTCCAAAACCTGATCTTTTTGTTAAAATAGTTTAAGTAATCGATAATCGCATCGGTTGTTGCATGGTATAGACAATGGATTAACTCTCACCACCGGAATTCCAGTAACGTGGATGCCAAGGTTTGAATCCCGACTAGGTGTTATGAGAGTGTTTTTCTTAAATATTTTTCCTTTCTTTCCCCACGCAAATTCGGGTATATAATTCCTCCTAATTCTTCATTTCTTAGCCCTGCCTCTTTAGTGTAATCAAATTAAGAAGATAGCTTGGATGCGTAGTAATATGTGATGAAAAACAAAATCAGCTGTAGCCTACTGGCACTAGATTAAGAAGGTGCAATATAATTATTTTTTTCTAAGTAAATCGCTACACACTTCTAGTGGTAAACTTCTATCCCAACGAATTGTACGTTTACTTATTCTTTTCCTTCCCGTGTCTTTGTTTTGTTAAGGGCTTACCCAAGTAACCTAAGTTAAACGAAATCTCAGGGGGTCTTGTGTTGCGTTATCAGGCCTACACTCAGGAGTTTAGTGAATCTGAACGGGAGCTGTGAAATGAAACATTTGTAGTCAATCGTCTCGCAACAGCTTTAGACCGCGCACCCTGACGGAGCCATCTGCCTTGATTACAACGCGAACCTCGCCTCCATTCCACCTTAATTGAAAGTCTCGGTGACTCAATCGCTGAAAAAGAGACTCTCTAGCTCGAGCAACATCATTTTCCTTCATCAGACGGAGTGAGTTGGCAGGTTTTTAGTGTTTATTTGAGTTTGTGCCACTGACGTGCCTTCCATTGTAAAGTGGCCTAGGCATGTTTGTTGTTGTTAAAATATCTTGTTATTTTAGTTCATTTTTAAGTGAAAATGTTTGGAAATCTAATACTATTCGCAGAATTTGATTGCATGACTAACACTGTTCGTACTTAACAGGACCATCTATTAAAGCGCTGAGATGTCCAGGAATCCCGCGTTATTTAAGAATATGGCTCACACCAAAATGGAAATGAACGGTATCAACATGCCCCATATAGGATTAAAACCCTTAAACTTTGTTTCATGATTTAAAAATAATTAAAAAAATGGTAAAGCTAGATAGTTATTATCAACGACATTTTACCCGAAATGTCACAATTCTAAAACTAAGGCAAATGGTTCGAAACATGTACCGACAGGTTACATATCATTTTTCAAAGCAATAAATTGACTTTTTTATATGGTCACAACAGAACATTCTAAAATAATTAAGGATTATTTGAGTGTTATTGAAGCCATTTGCATTATAAATACAGCATTGTGGTTGCATTGATATTTCCCTTCATGAATTTCTTACAGAAATAGCAGTTCTGAAGCCTCAAAATCACTAAAACCAATTCTTGATTTTTTATAATTTGCTGCTATGCCCCTTTTAAAAATCACTCCTTGTTTGAGAAAGGCTAGAAAATATGCTACTAATAATTTACCTTAATCTCAGAACGGCAACATTTCGGATAAAGCGTTGTTGAAAATGGGCTAGTTTTACCTTTTAATACATGTTTTTTAAATTATTAAACTTAAAATATAAGTTTTTTATCTATAGAAACATAATGATCAGTTTCGCCTCCTTTTCACCGCAGAGCCATATTTTTAAACAACAAACCACTTCTCAAATAATGCAATGCTTCAGAGCGTCTCAACGTTCCTAATCCCTGGATTCCGTTGATTAGTTTTGACTAGGTATAAAATAATTAGTTAAGGATCCGAGTCCTGGCTGGGTGTATTTGTTGGTTTCCCGTATGTCATTTATAACTGGTTTTCCAATCCTCTTTCTACACCAATCCGAGTGCACCTTCTAGGTCATATTCATAATGTAAGCGTAAGTAATAATCCTATGTTCTTTACATGGGTAAATACTATTGGATTTCCTTAAAATCCACCTTTAAAACCTACTATTTTAAAGACTTACTATATTTTTTTCTAATAATCAATCTTAGATATATTACAATAAATTAGACTAGAGAATAATAATTCAGGTCGTGAATTCCACAAAGTATTGTTAGGTAAAATATGTACGCCCCAAAGGTAGTGATAATGTTGAGTCATAATAGGTGATTAATTCTTTGAACAAGGAAGGCCATTCATCTGTGAAGACAACCCACACGTAATATAAAACACGACTGAGCAAATATTTATAAGTGAACAATGCTAAGGGAGGTGTCAAGGTAGAATTAAATTTGTTCACTCCCTAGCAAGGAGTGTCAACATACAGGCAATGATATACCAAGGACTATACCAGGAGCTCATACCTTGTCAGGCTTTATGATTCTCTACTTGAGTCCTTGATTCAAAACTTGGAGATATCAATAAATATAAATAAATATGACAATCAGTAGAGGATGGGTGATACGGACTTTGCGTAGTGAGACATGAAAGATATTTTAGAGAAGGTTAGCAGTGCTTACGCCATAGTACTGCAACGCTCTGTATTGACAATTATACTGTATCTAAGACTTCATAGCTTATTTTCCGACATGTCCGATCAACTTAACTTGACCTTAGATAAAAACGTTTTACCCTAATTCAAGTAACATTATTTGACTACACCAATTAATTTACTACACCCATACCTATGGTCGTGGTAATAAAGGGGTCAATCTAGTTTTGTCTGATTTTCCGGTAACGGGAAGGTTGGGGTTTTGATTCCGGCTTGGTATACTGAGATACTTTTTACTAGGTGGTTTATTTCAGCCTCCCTCAACGCGAATGTGGGAACCCTTCTTCTACATTTTACTGTCCTCATTCCTACCCCAATAGTGTAAATTAGGATCGCGTGGACGGGTTTTGAGATGCGAAGTGCAAAATGTATAATTTATAGATTTTTTTTGTTAAACTAGCAGCTCTCAACTCTTAATAAAAAATAATATCACCTCACGGTATAGTGATAAACACACACAATTATATTGCGATTAAATATTCATCTTGAATTTTAAGACAGAACAAGTTTGTATCAAAACCTTTTACTAGATGGCTCCATAACGGTTTTTCAGTTTACTTTAGCTCCTAAATTGGTTAGTGATGTCATCAGGGACCTACAACTCTCACTTAATAATATTTAGCACCGCGTCTTACTACCTGTTCGGGTTATACACTTAAGTACTAATTACGCTAATGGATTAGGAATTGGGAAGGTTGAATTTAGAGAAAGTGAACCCTCTTTTGCGTGGAGGGGGAGTGGAAAACCATTTAGGAAAAACCACCCCCAGTTCACCCGACCGAGATTCGAACCTCTATCTCCCCGTCCTCGGAGGTCGAGCTCAACACGACTAGCGCGTTAACCAACTACGCCACCGAGGTGGGTAACTCTCACTTACCTACTTCCATTTCCATTAGGTGGTGTTAAGGATGTCAATAAATCGTCTGTCGCTCATACTGGTGGCCACGTGGTATAAGGCAACAGGTTCGGAATATGCCGGCTTGCCTACGATGGGGACGTGGGAATTCAGATCTAGGCCGGGTGCCCTGTTAGAAGTTTTTCCTCCTCTCCTCTCCAATGAGTGTGTACTTCCTCTAAACGCCACCAATACCACTTAGATTAAGGTGGAATAAACCTTAGAGTCCAAATATTAAAATTTAGAATAGTAATCAACTCGTCGCTTTTTGTTACTTTTAGATCTTTTGACATAGCTAATTATAAATTGTGACCCGAATGAATATAAAAAATTAGAATGACCAAGAAAGAATGATTAATCTAAATATAATTTATCAACACTTTCAATGTTCTTGTGAATTTTTTTTTTTTTTTTAGCACCGCGTCTTACTACCCGTTCGGGTTATACGCTGTTCTTGAGAAGAGGTGCACTGCTCTATATATATTTTTTATTATTTTTATTAAAAATATTCTTTAAAATTAAAAATGGCTTCTAAATAAAGAGCCCTCGCCCCTTCTCCCTAAAGGTTTTTGTGCGTTGAGGCTTCACATTGGTATTGACGAGAATACATTTTGTTTTGATGATCAACAAACTCCGTGTATTGACACATTGTGGAGTCACTCAGGCACGCCAACTGAACAAACACTGATATCAGCTAGTATGATTGGCAGAATTTAATGGGGAAAAGGATTAGGGGCAGGATTAACTAGGTTATCTTTTAAAGCACGCATACAAAGCTTATTCTCTAAGCTTCTAAAGTAAGCCAACCTACTCATTTAACATCCCGTTTGTGCAGTAGCTAGCAAAATATTAGTATAGCTATATTATAAGTACTAATAAAAACAATAGTTTTATTTAATACGTAAATATATTTAACAAATTAATAATAATAATACAAAAATAATGCGTAATGATATGTAATATTATTATTAATAATAATGGCATGTATGGGCTGCATAAATATGTAGCTCAGTTTGCGGAAAGATTAGCCAGTACTGATGTACCGTTGCCCAGGGGACTCCCAAACAACTCTTACATCCTTTTCGTGGAGGCTCTTTCCATGTCTCGATGAGATGAGGGGATGATGATAGTGAACAGGAAAGTGAAATGACGGGGTAGAGTCAATATAGGTCTCAAATATAATTTAAGCTTAATCAAACCAAACCCTTTAGGGAAAAATCCCCAGGTACAAGCTGGTGATAGAACCCGGGGACCTTTAAGTCAACATCCAGGTGATCTGACCACTACACACCCGAAGCCAGATATTATTATGCAGAGGTGTACGAAGCTTTGAATAAGTCGAAGTCAAAGCTGAAATCTCCTTCACTTCGATTTTGACACCCACAATAACCATCACATCTTCGAAACATTTCGAAGGAAAGAAAAAAAACCTATATATTATGAACATATTTGAAATATCTCACTCAATATGATACATTTAAACACAGATTATTTTTAGAACAATTTCTAAACAGTATTTTAACAATACTTAATACTTTTTTCGATGGCCGCATGGTCTAAGGCGTCACTCTCGTGTTGTATTAGACTGCCGATGACTGGTAAATCGGGGTTTGATCCCAGTCAGGTTCACTGAGAATGGTTTTTTCTTTTTAAAAAAATACCACTCTACATCCACTCAAATGTGGGTGCACTTCCTCTAAATTAAATCTTCATAATGTCTAACACATTAGAGTAACAATTAGTATATAGGTGTCTAACCCGAACGAGTAGTAAGACGTGGTGCTAATATAAATGTATGGGACCAGCGTCAACATTACATGGCATGTCTAGCTCAACTATTCAAGTTAGAATATCGAACAAATGCTATAATGGTGGTTTTACCATTTTCCTTGAGGCAACTTTATATAAAATTAGCTAAATTTATTATTATTAATCCAAAACCACACACCATATTTGGGTAAATTTATAAAAGAATCATAGGCATGTGGTATGGTATTAGTTTAGTTTTTAATCGACCACACGATTCCAATAAAATAATTTTCTCTCAAAATATGTATCGAATTCTACTCTGAACTAATTTTGACATTCCATAGCCCCTTCCCACACAAACTATGTCTGAAATATATAGTGATACACCCTTCCTACTTTGTAGCGATGACTTTTTTTTTTATTCATTTCATTAAGTGAGAGGGCGAAACGACGCTAGAGATATGGTCCGAGGGTAACGACTAGGGGGTAGTTTACGGTTTTAATTAATTCTGAAGGAAGGGCAGACAAGACCGCAAACATCGAAATTCAGTTTAGCGGGGGAAGGAAGAGAGAGCTCGCCGCTGTCATAACGAGCTACCCAGTCCGGTGCGTGACTGGCCTGGGAAATGAAGGTGGAGGGAGGTAAGTGGTAAGAACCACTCGTCACATGGAAACAATCCCTTCTTAGGTGTTTTTATTTCATCTACACCCAATAAAAGTTTGGCTTAACAATTTATTTATGGTACTGCCTACTTCCACGGGATTTTAGGGGCTTTTCCAATCAAACCATTTACTATAATTAATAATTTTATTGTTTATGGATGTCGGGAGCTAAGGGATTTTTTCTTAGTAAACTGCATAAGCTATTTTTACATCCTCCCTCATCTTAGTCCCACGATATATCCACTGAAAAAAAATCGAATTACTTAATCTTCTTTATTTCTCTCATATAAGTTTCTAAAATATAAGAGGGCCTACGGGTTAGTGCTACTAATGATCAACAAGTCCCATAACCTATATAATCTAAATAATCAATATAAGGAGCACCACTAATCTTCACATGGGTAGGCTAAAACAAGGTAAACTACATTGAAGTACAAAAACAATACATTTCAAGTTGAGCCGATTAGGTTCGAGTCCCAGCCTCCTTGATTAGCATCTGAAGGACTAACTCTTTGACTTCCCCGTGCTGAGATGATGAATGGTTGGGGAGACTTATTACACCATTGGAGAAACCTAATTCGAACAAAGGTAGGTGGTGCTTAGGGCTATTCAGTATTTCTATGTGGATTTGAACAATTACCCACATTTAAAATTACTGGTGATTGGGTTGAGATTAAAGTTTTGTTGTGCTATCCTAGATTAAGTTGGTTTTAAATCTTCCTTTTCTATATAGTTCATCGTTTGGAACATGTTTAATTCTTACCCTCCCTTTACAAAAATAAATTAAATTTCTATTAACTGTTTTGATTTATTAGTGTAACACTTTTCACTGCTCACTCGTGATATTATCAAGAAAACGGCTGTGAAATTTAATTAATTGTCCTGAGTATTAAGGCCCGTATACATTGTCATGTTTAGCTAATCCAGTCCAATTGTCTTGCAAGTAAAGGTTTACATACATTTTTGAATATCATGCAAATGTTTTCCTTTTTTGGGGGGGAGGGGTGAGATGGGGACAACGTTGAGTTTACCACATGTATGGTATACAACACTCTAAGCAATGCACTGCGCCTGTTCTCTGCAAGCTGTGACTGGTGCACCAATTGAGGTTTACACGTGCAAGTAAACTAGCGCGCACATTCAGCTGGAGCCAAAATATTCGTGCAAGCAGAACATGCGTCATGTAAACATTTTTTTTAATTTGTATACAAAGAGAGGTTTACACTGTCATGTTGGCACGTCATTAACGACTGGCGCCAGTAAAACATGAGAGTGAAAACCCCACTTTAGCCTTGGAGGACATGAAAACCATACTAAATAACAACACGTAGATGTACCCGTGTATTCGGCCGGGGTTAAGGTCAAGTTATGATTTCCCAGGTCAAAGCTGATTATAGGTCAAACCACGCTGGAATTGAGATCTTTTTTATATTATTTAACAAATAATTAACAATAGGTATCACATTAACAAAAGACGAGTATATATATAGTTCGTTTATTTCACCATATGTATATGGCCTACAAAAGTCGCAAAAGTTTTAAATAAATAAATAATACAACTTATAATAAAAAATGCAATAAAATAATAATTTAAATAAATAATACATGTTAAGTTGGTAACTCTGCTCTTCTCTTTGTCATGGGAAATAGCTCCGTAAATATTTTTATAATATGTCTAGCCATAGTACGAGTAATACCGTCGTCGAGCGTTTCCATATTTCCTCTGCCTCTGCCTGTACCGGAACAGGGGGCGGAACACGACGGCCTCAGCGACCTCCATGTCTTCTTCAGGATCTTCCTTAACAAACCTCGTCAGCACCTCTCCATCATTCACTGATGACGCCATCGCCGCATCGTCTCTGTCTTCTTGTAAGGTATCTCCTATCAGTGCCATGCTCGCAAGGGCTGCATTCTTCACATCCCTCGGTTCGTTTTTCTCCGTCATCGGTGTTGTCTGGACATCCCCCGAGGAACTTGTGACATTTGAGAATTCAATGATGACCGGTTTAGAGTAGGTGGGGTATGCAGACACAAAGATCAGCAAGCATACGTTCTGGAGAAACAAGGAATAAACAATATTATTGCTAATGTCATTAACTATTTAATACATATTTTAACATGTTATTTCGTCTGTGAAATGTGCAGTCCTATTACCCGCCTCGGTGGCGAAGTTGGCTAACGCGCCAGTCGTGTTGAGCCAGACCACCAAGGACGGGGAGATCGAGGTTCGAATCTCGGTCGGGTGAACTGGGGGTGGTTTTTCCTAAATGGTTTTCCACTCTCCCTCCACGCAAATGCGGGTTCACTTCCTCTAAATTCAACCTTCCCAATTCCTAATCCATTAGTGTAATTAGTACTTAAGCGTATAACCCGAACGGGTAGTAAGACGCGGTGCTAAATAATAATAATAATAATAATAATAATAATAATAATAATAATAATAATGCAGCCCTATTGCTACACTTTTCATACAACTAACTCATTTTTCAAATATATTTTTTCACCGCATCCGTCCGGGTTGTACGAATTAATTACACTCGTGGGGCAAGTAAAATTTAGAATAAGTGTATGCGAATATGTGTGGAGTGAGAGTAGGAAGCCATTCATTAAAAAAATCACCCTCAAAACACCTGGAAGAGATGCGAACCATGGCCTTTTGTCACTGGTAAACTAGACTTGCGACCCTGACGTTTAGTGCTCGTTTCCACCAATTCGAGCTAGCTGATATTTGCCAATCAAGTCTTTATTGATGGTATTGTCCGTTTACGGAAGCTTTGGCCTTTTCTGATTTTAGATGTTACTTAAAATTAATTTTGTATTAATCCATTTCACAAAATATATTTTGTCATTTTAATAAGGGATGAAACTTGACTTGTCAAAGTGACAAACCATATTTGCAATGTGGATGAGTACGGAATTGTTTTATAATTACTTGCCAACTGACAGAAAAATCTAATTATAATATAAATACACTTTTATCTAAGTTAATTAATTCACATCAGTAGGCTATACTCGTGTATCGCTAATAGTGTTGAATCTCTTATTCATGCACCTACAATTCAAACCCGATGCGGTGGGCGAGGATTCTAAGGCGTTAAAGTCGTATTGTCGCCGTTGACGTCGGGGTTTATATCATGGCTGGGGGCATCGGGAGTATTTTTTTAAGTGTAATCTTATCTTTGCGCTGATGTGCCTCCTCATCCTATTTACTTATATTCAGTAATGTATAGCTATTGTGTGACACGTGTTAATATATAAATGTTTCACGTAATAAAATAATCATCCACGTCGGTGGTCGCGTGGTATAACGTGCTACTCTTTTGTTAGAATAAACTTCCGAAGATGAGGAGATCGGAGTTCGATCCCAGTCGGGTGCACTGAGGGTGGTTTTCCCTAAATATTTTTTTCAATCTCCCTCCACGCAAATGCGGGTGAATTTCCTCTAAATTAAACCTTCCTAATGCATAACCCATTAGTGTAATTAGTACATAGGTGTATAACCTGAACGGGTAGTAAGACGCGGTGCTAAAAAAAAAAAAGAAAATCAAGTTTAAGATAAAATTTCTACTGAAACGTTTTGAAAACTATTAAGGATATACGAGCACTATTGTCAATCGGTAGTAGAAAGCGCAATATATTAAGTTTTAAAACAATATTAAATATATCGACTTGAACAGTGAACACAACTCTCTTAATCGTTTGTTTTTTCCATAAACATTTTTTATCGTTAACTTTCACCAAAGTTAGTGATACGAATATTGTTTGTTGGCCATTATTGTCTTACCGTAAAGAATAAATTTGTCTCTAAATGCAACTAACAACGTGCAAATAGCCATACGATTTTAATGATTTAAAAAAAGTTCTAGCTCTCTTATCACATCATCCGAAACTTAAACTTTGCATAAATATCACTGAGCTAAGTTGGTAAACTAAAAATAAAAGGAAAAATGTGTCTTGCTATAGTGAGAATAATATATTGAAAATAATAAAATGGAGAGTAATCCCCAGTTAAACCGATAGGGATTTGAACCAAATCCAGATGTCACAGGTCATGCCAGGTAATTATGATCGTCACTGCTACAATTTAACTATCTAGTAGCTAATTAGGAAAACATATTATCTATGCTACTCACCACAAATGTATTCATGTTGATTCAGAATATGTTATTCTCCCAGAAACAAACGAAAATCTTAACTTTTCTTACTAGAGTTCACAAAAATAAAATATATTAATTTTGAAACGAAAATAAATATAATGATCACTTCAAATCGTTGGTATGTTTCCTAGGCAAGTCCTTGTCGATATTTGATCATATTGGTCGCGATCACCTGTATTTATACAACGCAAGCACGTTAGCTCCGTCAGCCATGTTCATTGGAACTCCTCTCTACATGTCTAGTTAGCGCTTGTTAGCACATGTGAAACATGAATGGAACTTGCTTCAAAATATACCTGGAATTGAATATTCTGGTGACTGTTCCTGCGTGTAGGCTTTGTGATGATAGGAAAGGATGATTTACATTTTCCTCTTAAAATAGGACTGATTGAAGTAAAGTGACGCGTGGGGATGTAGCCTATCCAATTAACTGTGGGTGGGATTCCTCACCTTCGTCATTATTTGGGAACTAACATACTATGACAAACTAAACTGACAAGAGCTCGTCGGTGGGTACGCAGACTAAACGACAGTCTCGTCTGGTCTGGTTTGACGGTGACTGGCAGATCGAGCTTGAACATCGATCGGGTGTACTGAGGGTGTTTTTTCCTAAATGGTTTTACAATTTTTCTCAACGTAAATTCAGGTATATTTAATTTAAACTCAACCTTTGTTATCCCAATTCTAATTGTGCTGTTAAATTATGATAACTTGCTTCGGTGGCCGCATGTTCTAAGGCGTCACTTTTGCAATAGACTTGACTGCCGATGACGGGGAGATCGGGGTTCGATATCCGGTCAGGTACACTGAGTGTTGTTTTCCACTTTCCCTCAATGTGGATACACTTCTTATAAATTCAACTTTAGCTATACCTTACACATTAGCGTAATTATTACATTTACGTATAGCCCTAACAGGTAGTAAGACGCGGTGAAAAAAAGAATAGCCAGAATATTGTTATTTCATTTCACTGTTAAATGTTAGAATATTATTTGAGATCATGACTTGCAATAGCAATACAACACTTAAATTTAAATGAGCGATCAGTAAATCTGACTGATTTGGGAGGCTGTAGTTCGACCTCGATCAATAACACTAGGAAAGATTTATCTACAGCGCAGTTTTGGATAGTTTAGTCAGAAGAACGCTGATGCAATTATTACATTTCCCCTTTCCAATCCTGTCACCTTAAATTATTTTATTTTCTTAAGTTTCTGTTACAACTATTGGCATTTAGAGAGGACCAGCAATATAAATACACACTTAGTGTATTTTATTTTAATCCAGGCAGTTTTTGTGTGGTACATGTAGTACCTTGCTAACAGGGTTTTAAGCGTAAGAGGTCCAACACTCAAATCTCATTCTTGAGTTATTGAAAATACACTAAATAAAATGTGTCATTATTACAATATTATATTGCTTTTAGATAATATGCCTAAGCTAATCCAATTTAATACCGGTATATATATATATATATGTATATATTCTTATAAGTCTTATCAGTTTAATCTTGGTACGAAAGTAGATCTATAACACATACAAAATATTAGTTTGATGTCAACATTACCATAATATAACTGTTGTTATTATTTTATTGGCAAAATTGACAGCTTTATAACAATGATTTGTATAAGTTACACTCAAATTTTCTTCGGGAGAACCTAAATCTGACAGAAAAGCTACTAGAGCTACTTGCACACGTCAAGTCAAGCTATCTGCAACTGTCACTTCTGTTAATTATTATCAATAGCCATAAAATAACACTAGTAATATAGTAACATGTTATCAATGTTGACCGTAAAAACATGTCTGTATTTTCTTAGTTTCTTCCCACCAAAACTATAATTTACTTTAACTCTAGTAGCATGTGTACCTACCAGATACCTATCACTATATAACAATCACGCTATTGAATACTACATTATGTTATCATTATTATTGTTACTATAATTAGACCCTATTATTATTTTATTATTATTATTCAGCACACCTACTTTAAAAGGGAGTTTAGCCATTAAAGAGCTACGTCTTTACTTCAGCCAGCGATAAAATTGTATACATGTATTTTTATTATTATCTATCTAGTAAAATAGATTTGAAATTTAAAATTGATTTTAACAAAACGTAGAGCACTAAGAACAGTAGGCTATTTAATGAAATTAAAATATAAAACTAATCACCTTTGATGATTAGGATGTTAAGTTTAAACATTTATTACAGAACTATGTTCCACGCTTACGTTCGAACCGAGCTACATCCTCTTGCTGGACGTGAACATAGTCTGTAATTTTAAACGTGCCTTTAATACTCACTCATTTATTTGGTATAGTTTCGACAGTTTGAATTCATATTAGGTTGGTCGATGTGCCAATGCTACTTCTTGCCGATAGCTGGCAGCACATTTCATGATTGCTGGGAATATTTTAATACAGTCAACTCTCGATTCTACGACCTTTCACGGTTCCCTGGAAAAGGGTCGTTATTTCGAAGGGGTCGTTATTGGAATTTTAACCGATTTTCTTCCACCCTCGACCTTCATACGCAAAAATTGCATTTTTTAGATAACACATGAAAAAACTACCTATTTCTTGAAGAAGTCCATTATAGATGCCTGCTTCTTCTTAACGCTAGTTTTCTCGATGTAGTGTTTCAAATCATAAAACTGGGACCACAGCTCCTCGATAGCGCCATGGCACTTAAGTGCTCTTGCGTAGACGTCCCCGGCTTTCAGAACATCTTTCGTCATGGGGATGTCTTCAGTCTCTTCTTCCATTTCTTCCTCCCCCTCTTCATCGCTAGACTCCTGCTGCTCCCTGATTATATCGGCGTTGTCGAGGGTGCCCCAAACTGTGATGTCATCGTCTGCTGCTATGTACTCCTCATACGTGCAGTCTGGGCCTAATTTCTGCCACGTTTCTTCGTCGCACGGCTGAGTGAAAGTCAGGGGGACAGACGAAGGTGCTGTTGATGAGCCAGGCTGCGGTTCTATGGAGGGCCCACCTGCGGTTTCGTGGAGGTGCATGGCCGGGAATTGGCGTCCACTGGCTATGGGTCGTCTGGGTTTTCGGCGCTGGCAGCGGCGGGAAGCACACGTACGGCAGCCTCTTCATCAACTGGCAGGACAAAGTGGGCGTGTCGGAAGCAGTTGGTGATCACCGCCAGTCAACGGCCCTTCAACTGGCGACGATTCCTTCCATGGCCCTAAACACTTCCCACTTTTTGACCTCCTTGCCCATGTCGATATTCCACACCATACTCCGCACAAGAATCTCGCGGAACTTCACCTTCACTTAATGGATTATCCCCCGGTCCAGGGGCTGAAGCATGCTGGTAGTGTTCTTTGGCAGAAACACCAGCTAGATGTTCCTGAGTTTGTCGAGAGCAGGATGTGTGGGGCAATTGTTGCCGAAGAGCACGACTTTTATATTTGCGGCGTCCATCTTTGAATCAAAGCCTTGAAGCTACCTCGCGAACAACCCCAAGGTCATCCATGCCTTCTTATTAAAACCATAGTCACAAGGCAGGATGTTGCCCTTGAAACCCCGGGGTTTCTTGAACTTAACGATCACGAGGGGCTTCATCTTATCACTGCCGTCCATGTTGCAGCACAGAAGGATGGTGAGGCGCTCCTTGCTCCTCTTCGCACCCTTGTACTTAACCCTTTAACGGCAAGAGTGTGATCTGGCATGATGTTATAGAACATCCTCAGCTCATCAGCGTTGTATACATCTTTAGGCTGAAAGCGCCTAAGTATGTTTCGGAGCAAGGGCATCCAATACCTCACCGGTGTTGGGTCGACCGATGCACTTTCACCGAATATCTTGTGGCTGGATATTCTGTGACGCACTTTGAAATTCACTAGCCACCCACTTGAACACTTAAAGTTTTCTATTCCCAACCTCAGGGCAAATCCATCGGCCTTCCTCTGCATCATCGGTCCATTTATAGGCACGTTTTGCGCTCTATGCTGGCTGAACCACTCCAGAATAGCCTGATCCAGATTCGTGTGCGTCACACACTTCATATTTTTGGCCTTTCTTCTGCACTGCATTCACAATTCCTTCTTTCATTTTGAGAATCGTGAAAAGTGTCGACTTCGGGATGCCATGCCACCACTCAATCTCCATTTATGTAATATTCTTCTCATGCACATCCTGGATGTTCTTGTACTTCTTCGTGAGCGTCAAGAAGGTCCTCTTTCCACTCATTTCGTCAAAATTATAAGTTCGTATAGAAAAAAATAACGTGGGTCGTCGAAAATTGTTCACAAAATCAAACCATTCAAACCAAATCGAGAATCGAAATAACAATGGCAACAAGCCTGGTGCGTGATGTAGTGGCAGTAACGCGCGGGGAAACATTGTCTTGCTTGTGGGATGGGGTGGACAGAATCATATGCTATTGGCTGAAAATGATGGGGTGGTGTCTATTTTTATACCTGACCCACCCCAGTTACTAGTAATAGAGAGCTCACAAAGATAATCACAACGCAGCGACCTAAATAAATGCAACAAACACATTTTACAGCCAATTTCCTTAAAATTTTCGACCTTTTTTTTCACATTTTCACGGTTCCCCAAAAAAGGGTCGTTACTTCGAGAGAGACGTTATTCCCGGGGTCGTAGAATCGAGAGTTGACTGTAGCAATATATAAGGAGCGCTCGAGATAATTAAGCTATAATATTTTACTGCCTTGACTCACAAGTTTTTTTCATTCTAATCTGACGACCATCATCAAAACAAAACTGAAATAAGTTTAATTTATTTTCGTGTACTTGTGAATATTTTTATTCCCCTGTGTGTGTATAATACAATTCTTATGTTTAGTGAAAGCTTGAGAGGTGCCTTATGTACACGGGGTTGTCGAACCTTAAAGAGAAAAAACTTTTATTGTAATGCAACCAATTTATTGCGCTTGTTGTTAATAAAATTAAAATATCCAACAAGTCAATCTTGCGCGCTCTTGAACAATCTAATTCACCGTAATAAAACAATAAAAAATGGCTTTACGTTTATAACATATTCATTTGAATGAGTTCAAGGATTATGTTTTATGCGAAACTTTTGTATGATTAAGCTTGGAAGCCCACCCACCTTTGTTAAATTTGTTCTTTCTTATAATATAAAAATGCCTGGCAGAGTAGGTGGCACCCGGATCGGTGGTCGCATTGTCTTAAGCGTCACTTTGGTGTTGGACTGGATTCTGGTGACGGGGAGATCGGGGTTTGAATCCCGCTCGAGTGTATTGAAAGTGTTTGAACCTAAATGGTCACTCATTATCTCCACACGCAAATGGAGGTACATTTACTCCAAATTTCTACCCTCGTTATTCTTATTCTACTAGCTTAGTTGATGTATGCTTTCAAGCCAAACACGGGTACTAGGACGCGGTAGATAAAATAGCGTGGGTAGCACGGTTATCATTCCTAGTTCTGGCGTCTAGACGTCCTGTATAGAAAATTGCTTTTCCTTAAACGTACTTTTCAACTCCCCTTTTATGTTAATGTTCGTGTGTTTATATGTGTATATATATATATATATATATACACATATATATATATATTGTATATATATATATATATTGTATATATATATATATATATATATACTCCTAATTACTCTATTGATTTTTCTTCTTTTATTTCACCAATTATTATTAATTTGATATTTTTATTAATACTTGAGTCACAGTTAAACAAAAAATACAGTTGTGTTACATTTAATTGGAATAAGCTGTACATATACCACCACTAAAATAAATTAATTCACTTATAAATCAACTTATTCTTTTTTTTTTTTTTTGTGCTTAGAGGAAAACTTCGAAGGTAGATAAAATAAATTGCGACTATATATATCCTCCAAATTTAATACACTATTTTACTATATATAATATATATTTCCCTCAAATTTAATTATATATATTTACCCGCTTTTATGGCCGTGTGATCTAACGCGCTACTCCTGCAGTAGGGGACTAGATTGCCGATGACGCGGAGGTTGAGGTTCGAATCTTGGTTAGGTGTGTTGAGGATGGCTTTTCCGAAATGGTTTTCTTCTCTCCCTACGCTCAAATTTGGGTACACTCCATATTAATATAACCTTCCTCATCCCTAAGCCATTAGCGTAATTAGTACATAACCGTATAACCCGAACGGGTAATAAAACGTGGTGCTAAAAAAAGATATATATATATATATATATAGATATATAGATATATATATATATATTTTAATGCATTAAATTTTAGGAAAATCCCATTTTAATTATTAGGTTTTAACAAGTGGCCTATTGAACGGTTTAATCTAAGGGGTAGATTAAAAGGTAATATTTTGAAAAAGTTCACCTACGTTAGCAAGGAGAGAGGAAGTGAAAACTAGAGTGATGAATTTCACATGGATAACAATACCTAGGTACACAGCAAAGAATCGAATTCCTACCTACCCGTTGCGGAAACCTTGTGCAACAGGATTTTAATGTATTGAACCATGAGGCCATATTTGCGATTTTGTATTAGATAGTTCTTAAATGTACAGACAGTGAATAAAATTAAATAGGTTTTCTTTCTAAAATAGTGAAAAACGTTGTATACACTTTTTTTTTTTAAAGTAGGGTAATCTACATTTATTTTAAATCCCTGACACTACTTGTAAACAAACCTTACCTAGCACTAATACTACAATCCTAGCCAGTAGAAAGTTAGTGGATGGCTTATAGGATGAACTTATATAGGCCTAAATACTAAATTATTTAAATCCCCGTTTGGTATCGAACCAGTATTCTTAATCTGTAGTTCCCAAACATTAGCCACCAGGAAAACACTATGAGACCAATAAATTGTAGTTTTAAAATGATTGTATTTAGTTTATATTTTTCTTCAATGAAACCAGTCGTGCCACATGATTAATGCTACGTCAACCGTCATATTATGAGACATAAAAAAAATAAAACAAGGATTATTGTTTTAATAATATCTATCGATGACCTTTTGTCAGTAGCGGTTGGCTCTGTTAGTTACCAAATGAAGATACAACTGTTAGATTTGAAGAGAAGCAGGTTTGATTAGATAATTACTACATCGCCGCCTCTGGGGCTTGATGTTAATTAAAACGTAAACTCTATTTATTCTAACAGTTTGTTGTGGGTATATTTTTATTTGGTCACAGTTTTATTAACTGCACTTAAACAAGTTAATGTATTGCCATGGTCATGTCAAATGTACTTTGGGTAATTAATGAATTAATTAACTTGTGCGATGTGCATGCGAATAATTAAGTTTTGTAATACATAGTTATATCAAATTAACAGATAGATTTATTTCATATTCTATGACAAAACGGAACAAATATGATTCCACCCCATTTAGCTACAGTTGAACCAAAATAACGTTATTTTATTATTAAAGGTGACCAAATCCCTAAATTACCTAAAATATATATCTAAAATATAGGTTAAAATGCTGCTTAAACTCTAAAAATAATTGCTATGTGTGTTGTTTACGGTAGATTTATGATAAATCTGCGTTGCCTCTAATATTATGGGGACTTTGCATGTTTACATCCTATTGTTGATAACTGATGATTGTTCTCTCTCTATTGTTTCAGGTAAGTCAAAATGTCGCTCTACAACATCGGTGCGTCTGACCTAGTGACTCCAGTGATCTCTGCTGGTAGAAACAGTAACTAGGCGGGGACAGGTACCGTTGTATAAGATCCTAATAAATCATAAATTACCTACGAGCTACAGTCACGATAGCCGCTCGGACAATGGTTACGATCAACTTGACGTGTAGGATTATAGTAAATCACAGCGTGTGTATTTAATCGAATGTGTCATCTGGTACTTTTGTCATTCTTAGAGACAATATATCACTGTTCGAAGATTTGACTGCTTATAAACGACCTCCCTCAATCTCGTCCAAAAACCATTCTATGTGGGAAGGATGTGGCCTACGAGTCCAAGAGTAGGAGTTGGTGGATAGAACGCCATATTTGAATTTTACCGACGTTAAGAGCTGGAAATCAACTCTTGGTCGGGTGCATTGAGGGTAATTTTCCGCATGAGATTAATTGCAATGGTTTTAACTATTCCCTCTCCACACGAATGCGGGTACATTTCCCCCGAATTCCCTCCTAATACCTACTGTTTAGATGCTTTTAAGCTCGCTTCGCTGGTCAAATGGTCTAAGGCGTCTTTCTCGCAATAGACTGGACTGCCGATGACGGGGATATCAGGGTTCGAGCCCCGGCCTGGTGTACTGAGTGTAGTTTTCCTTAAATTGTTTCTATTTCTCTCTCCACGCAAATGCGACTACACGTTCTCTAAATTCAATATTCCTCATCCCTACTACATTACAATAATTAGTACACATGTGTTTAACTCAAACGGTGGCGACAAAATTAAAAAAGCTTTTAAATAACCTTTGTGCTAAACCATATGATCTAAAACAAATAAAAAATACTCCCCCGATTTTTAGACTTATGAACACATTCTATTTGCTATGTTAATGACGAAGAACATAAATCCTGAATAAATAATTACTATAAGCTATCGGAATCATTATTAATTAATAAAATTCGCCTCCAGAAAAACTAAGTTCTTTAAAATTATGATGGTTTGGTTAGTTTCGTCATCAACATGTGATTTCCCTTTCCGTCGCCGAGTGATTAGGGTTGCTGACTACAGTTCTAGGGGTATAGGGAATCCTATATTATCCCTGGTGGTATCAAATTGAATACGTTCACCTTATTAAACATATATCCTATCTCCATGTCTATGTGATCAAAGGGTGCTCTAAACTGTACGGCACACTTATTCGATTCCGGTTGGTGCGGATGAAAATATTATAATAAAACTGTAAACAAATATTAAATATCTATTCAGTAAACTATTGGAACTAGAAGCAATCTACTCACATTTGCGTGGGAGGAGTTTAGGAAACTATAAAGGAAAAACCACCCTGAGAAGACCCAACCGGGATTCGAACCCAGACCTCACCTTCATCAGAAGGCCAGTCTAGCACGAGCCTAAAACAATTCGGCTACTGAAATGGGTAGTTTAAAATTCGTGTGCTTGTACTACCCTGTGCTTCGAAATGCAAGTTAAATACCTCTATTGATGATTATAATAATAAATAACTTTGGTTGCCGTTGACAGTGAGACAAGAGGTCCGAATCTTGCACTGAACTGCAGGTGGGATTTTATAATATCCACTTTAATAATAATACAGTTACTTTAAACTATCCTATACATAATAGTATGTCAGATGTAACGGAAGCTGTCCAACTCGGTAAACAGTTGAAGCTTAATGTTCTCTGAGATATTTTTAAAATAAAATATTAATAGATCAAAATAACTAGTGTGTAGTGGGATTTTAATAATCTTTAATATTTCACAACTTTTATGAACCATTAGGATTGTGGCATCAAAGGTGACACGTTAACACGCCCACACTAGTGGGAACATGCCAAAACGCATCAGTCTCGACTTGTCTGTTTTGCCGATGAGCAGGGAGAGCGCGCGGCTGTAATCTCATTCGTGAGGTCTGAGGGTTCCCCTCCCCCTCAGAGGACATACAACTATCGCTCCAATCAAATGCAGCTACACTTCCTAAAAATCTAACTTTCTCATATCTGTCTTTAGAGTGAATATAATGAGTAGACCGGATGCGGATGGGTAGAAAGACTCAAAGCATAGTAACAAATAAATTTTGTATACAATATTTAAACATGACTTTTTTTCCTTCCTATTTTCTTTGTTTTAATATGTGAATAAGCTCGTTTTTCTTGGTGAAGCAATATACTCGTCTCATTCGAGAGCCACCCCCTTCCCCACTACTTTACAAGTACCGGTATTCACGACAATAATTTCCATCCATCCAACCCCCCTCCCGTCCTTGATATTTAATTTTTCTCCTAGCGGGAGACTTGTTTATTAAGATCGGGGTGTGTGACGTCTACTCGCGGCGCTAAGTGACGCCCCCCACTTCCAAAGCGCCCCTCATCACGCGCGCGGTCTCGACAAAGAAATTGCTCGTGATGAAGAGAGCCCCACTCGTGTCTGCGCAAGATGGATTGCCGTTACGCTCCTGGTAGACGAGGGCTTTTTTTTTTAGTAATTTAGTTTTTTCTAGAAGGCCTTGACTGTGGACTGGATCATTTTGCTTTTGAAAACTTTACCAAAACTAGCTTCCAAAGGTTTGGTTTTGATCCCGGCGGATACAAAGTTTCTTAATTTTCCCGTGACGCGAAAGTAGATGAAGTACGAATGATTTAGGGTTTACTTTAAGAGTCCATATCACAACTGGGGTACGCTCGACCCAATATTATGATCAAAATCTGCTTTTATATATTCTTAACTTCACAAAAGCGAAAATTATATCAGAGAATTCTTTTTCCATTTCAATTTAATGATTGTTAATTTTGTTGTATTAATAAAGAATATAATAAAATGTCAATGCGTTATATCTGTGGGGTAAGAAGGGCTATCAAAGGAAGTACCTGACACCAATAGCCATATTTGCTTTTAGACCCTCTAGGAACTGTACATTTTTTTATGCGAGTTTGTTTTGGTTAAATAAATTTTTATCACGTACATAAGTTTTTTTTAAGTTTTATTGAATACTTATTTCTTTGTTACATTCCCTTTTGAAACTTTTTATTCTAATGTTTAGTTCATATTTTCCAATCAAGGATTATAAGCAACTTAATCAAGGAGATTAAATAATTAGGTTTGATAAATAATAAAATAAAATTCACCCGTCATGGATTCAAACCCTGAACGCACATCAGCAACATGAAATTTAATGCGAGCCTTACTCCTTATACAGTTAGGTCACCGCTGTGTATTGGAATCTCTTCAGGGAATATTTTTATTGCATCCTAAACAGTTTTAATTTAAAGAGATATTTGATACAGATCTTAAGTTCCTATCGAAAATCAACGATGTAGCCTGTCATATTAAAGTAACATGGCGCTACAGCGTTAGATAGACATTGCACTAGCATTGGTTTTAGAGGTCAGGTATCGGATGTGTACACCTGTCATTTAGGACTGGGAAATCAAAAGGAATCAAATAAATAATTAGTGAAAGCTCTCACTTTCAGGAAAGAGAAAATAATCCTTACCCTAAATATATTAATATTAACGGACATAAAAACAATGAGCCTCAATACTTTTTCTAATACTACTACCACTGAGCAAGAATTTAATGGAATAGAACGTGAGTTAAGGCTAGTATTTTTCTAGTTTTTATTTTGAAATACTTTTTTTAGGCAAAAAAACTGCTCTAGTAGATACATTTAGCTTACATATAACTACGTCAACAGTTATTTTATATTAAGTAATGAGCATTGCGGAATTCGAACATGACTTTTTATCTTAATTTAAAAAGTTTTTGTTCAAATGCCAATACGCCCATGACACATAACTGTTGGATTACTATGCGTAGAGAATTAAACTAAACGTGTCTATTGTTGCAATGTTTTTATATAGGCCTATTTTACCTAAAATATTTTTAATACAAAAACTGTAGAAATTCTAATCTTAACTCTTGTCGTCTTCCATACCACCAAAATGTATTTGATTAAATGCTATCAAAGCTGCTACCACGTATTCCTAACTTCCACATTGTCTGGTAGAGAAAAGGCGTGAGGAAAGGAATTAAAAGTTCCCATTACCCTGCAACTCGGTCCGTATTCGCCTTATTCTAAGCTCCAAATAGCATACATAGTTTTTAATTAAGTACTATCTTTCTATTAAGTTTGTAGGATACAAGCATCGTACCTATTTTCATTTTCGTATTTCCTTTTTTTTTTTTAAATATGGGATTTAATGACCTAGTTTTATGGGTACGGTGACCTGGTGGTCTAGGGGTAAGGTGTCAGACTTCTGTGTTGGGGATCCGGGGTTTAATCCTCGGTCCCGGCACAAATTTATATGATTGCCGAGCCTTTCCTTCACCTCTGACAAGATGTGTATTAATCAAAACTTGTGAATGTGTGGAATACCAGGCCTCCACCATGGTTCGGATTCCACGTTAAACTGTAGGTCCTCTATTTCATCTCACAATCAGCCTACCATTACACATTAGCGTAAGTGTGTACAACCCGAGTAGTGCTAACAGCTACTATGTTAAACTATATTGGTGTAATAGAGCTGCATCGACAGTGAGTATTTAATTTTAATTAAAATTGAACACTTATTTGATAAGATGGGGGAAGATGACAATTCACAGCTCGACAAATTCTTCTCCCGCCAAACACTCGTAAACTGTTTATTTCCCATTCCTTACTTTTAAAATTAGAGTGTACTTTTGGTGTTTTGCAGGTCATTATTGTGATCATTTAGTCAGACTGACTGAAAGTCTATGAAATATCGGTTCGATCTTTAATGAGTTTCGTAAATATTGTAGTGGGCCTACTTGTGAGCTCTTCCATAAAACAAGATATAAAATTGGCCACTTTTAGGCTTAAATGTCTGAACTACCACGCTTTATTTATATATGATATATATTACTGGCCGTGTAACCTTCCACTACACAAGGTTTCCTGTTTGCATTATTGTCCATTACAGAGTTAGACATTATATTCAAAAACATATTCCCAACTGAAACATTTCAACTAAATAGTTTTAAAGAAAACGTTCTAGAAATAATCAGAATTAAAATATTGGTATTTCAGTGAGGATAGGCCGTGCTGGTGAGCATACGGTCTAAATTCAAGCTCATTTGTTCTAGTTTGCCGCTGACGTTGGGGTCGGGGTTTGTATCCCTGCTAAGTGTACTGAGGGTACTATTTCCTAAATTCGGGTAAATTTCATCTAACATTTTATCTTTCTCATCTTAGCTCCACTTGTGTAATATATATATAAACTATATAACCTGAGCAGGTGGTTAGATACTGTGGAAATTAACTAAAACAAATTGATTTAGAATCAAATGAGCTGCTTCCTTCCGCGAACGTCAGTCAGCCGCCGTTTGTAAATTCCCGCTTGTGTTTCGTCACTGTTGCAACGAATGAGTCAGAACATGACTGTAGGAATGTCTGAGTGTTTGAGGAGGGGAGTGTATATTGTAGATACTTGTGCAAGTCATTGTCGGTGGTAAGACTGCTTGTTCTATGACTAGAGGTTCCCCTCCCGCGCTTTCTCTCAAGATCTGATTGGAGTCGCAGGTGTCCAAGGAGGAGCTTCGCCACTGATTCCAAGTGCGCGGACTAGAAAAGTGTCTCCCATTGTTGTTTGGGCACACATGGGGTCGTGATTTAGACAAGGAAAGAAGTGGGAAAAGGTGAATAGCTTTGGGAAAGGGAAAACAGCATCGAAACAAGACGGCGGCTTGACTTGTGGCCCACAATAACAGCAATACGTGCTTGGCATCTTAACGAGAAGGGAATTGATATGGGGAATACACTACGGCAGTGTTTCCCAGACTGTGGTACACGTATTCCCGGGGGTACGTGAAATATTACAGGTGGTACGCAAAGTACCACTGAATTGTATTAGTAATAAAATATGTTGTTGTTAGTAAGCATCGTAAACAAATTAACCCAAGTTTTGACGAGATGTCATGAGCTAATAAGAATTTCTTTCACTCTGTTAATACTTTGTATCGATTACCATTGAAGTTTGATTAGAATTTGGAACGACCGTTTATGCTTTGATAGATACAGGTGATAATTTTGTCTTTATAGTAAAGCTTTAGAATGATTACGTTAGCAAGGCCAAAAGATGTACGCTACTGGCGAAAGTTTGGAAAACACTGCTCTACAGGATAATATGTTAGATGGAACTTTTAAGGTTATGGACAAGGTAGTTTTAAGTAAGATTTACTGCGCTCTAATGTATAAAATACAAATTCGTTGATTGTTTATTCATTGGCACAATAGCATAATATCAATAAACCTATAATCAAGATAAGACTGAGATAATATATTTTGTAGATAGTACCAATGTTATTTTATTTATTCAAATATATTTTTTACAGCATGTCTCTATGCCCTTCATAACTATCCGCAGATTTACATTAAAGGTGACGAGGAAGGTAGAATTTAAAGAAAATCTACTCTCATTTGCGTGTATTGAGTGGAAAATCACCACCGGTTTATCTAGTCGAGATTCGAACCCATGAGCACAATCACTGACAATTCAGATCAGACGAATTATTTAGCTCGCATGCCCCAATTCGGGGTTTATTCAACTTAAAAACATTTGTTAAATGGTGCAGTTGAAAAATGAAACCTGTACAAGGGAATCAAACGCCCAGGACCTTCGGCTTTACGTGCCAAGGCTCTACCCCTAAGCTATCTGTCAAGGGTGTTCTAGAATTTAATTACAGCTTTTTCTCTTCATTTAAAAATGCATCATCAAATGCCGCTATGCTTATGACAAATATTCAAGAAATGTTTATATCACCATGTGAAATTAAACTCTATGTTTCTACTGGAGCAATAAAATTTGACCAAAATAAGTTTTTCAGTAAAAAAACTGACCTTTTCTCACGTCCCCTACACTCCCACCTTAACATTTATCAGTGGCTATATACTAGTAACCTTAAATCAAATAGTATCAAAACCACACACATTAATCGGTACGAAATAATTTTAGATATGAATTAATGTTACTTCCTTACGGGGCCTTGAGAAAGGGTCGTAAAATTGAAACTTTGTTTAAAAAAATCCATAGTAAAATGTTTTTTGAACAAATCTAGCTTAAATTAGCGTTGTCATTAGAAATAAGTGTCCATTTTAAATACGTTATTGGAACCGTACAGATTAAAACCCTTCTATATATTATAAAAAAAACTATGATAAAAGAATTGCATGAAAAAGTAATAATATAATCCAATAGGCTTCTTGGAGTTTAAAAAATGTTAATATTAATCCTAGAATTCACAAACCTTATGTTATTAATAAAAAATAGCGTGTCAAGATTAAAACTCAAAATCTCTATACTATACTCTAGTGCCAAAATTGTCTTTTGATTTAAACTAACATGTAAAATTATTTACTTCAACCAAATTCACTCTTAATTTTAAGTTAAGTAAACGTTTTCGGAGTTTAACTAAAAAAAAATGCCCTATTGAAAAAAACAAAACAAAAAAATCTTAATAGCTCACGGCATTGTGTGTTCCATTATTTCTCTGACACGTTCAAGGGAAGTTTTGTAACAATTCGGCGTCAAGGAAAATATTAAACCTTAAATCCAACGTAATAAATCATATTCGTACGATGAACGACTTTGACTGGCCACCATAATGTATGCCATAAAGTAAAAAAAGGACACTTATGGATATTTGTAGTTTTCGTGTGCTTGCATTGCTAGATTAATATTGTCTGGTCCTGAATTTATTAAAGCTGGACTTTATTTAGTGTTTGAATATAAGTATTTATATTTTATATTAAACTAGTTGCCAGAGAGAAATGATTTTAGTTTAATGACTGTACGTGGAAGGTAACTTTAAAGTTATTGCCTTTAAGCCCTACGTTGCCCATGGCATTTTTGCTCCCGACACGGTTTCTAATTTATTTTAAAAAACGAATCCATTTTTGAAAATGCTGTATTCAAGGGGCTCACGTTCGTGCACAGGGCCTACTAATTTTTTTAAATACCAGACTTCAGCGTGCAGTGGATATCACGCAACGTTCATGAGAGACAGAAAAACTCTTCATTTTATTAATATAAATATTCATTAACGAAGCCTAGCCTATAATTATTAAAATCTAATAGAACCTTTAATTGTATATATGTAGCATTAGCTATGATAGCTACAACACATGTTCAACTCGCCAAACTGTTGTACCATTTCGCAAGACCGCTCCGGCACGTGTTAACTAGATACAACATAAAGGTTCTCGCTATTTCTCGCTGACCCACCGACCCCTAGTGGCCAGTCGGGCAGTCTCGCTAGCTCCCCTACAGATACCTTGATTATTTTTCCTTGACTTATAATATTGAGATGTTTTGGAATCTAGGCTCCTCATTGGTCCTTCCTATCTCACTCGAGCACTCGTTGTTTTCGAGTCATTGGATTGTATTTGGCTACGGTAGGTAAATGGGTAGTTTGGGATGCTCGGGCACACTCGGTTCTTCACGGCAAGGGGCTGCGTTGTGCTCTGGTCTACCCATTTCTTATTTACAATTTTGTCTCTCTTACTTAAAAATAACTTTTATATATTCATTTATTTTTTACTTTTCAACATACACTCTCGGTTTTATACCCTTCTGGTAATTCATTATGTATATATGTATATATAGTCAGGTTAAATTTCTTTTTAAAGTAAAATAAATTATAGATATCTAACTTAAATTTTGTTTTACATCGTTTATCTAACGAATTATGGCACTTAAATAATCTTGTTTGCTCTTCGTTTTGAGGATGTCTCCTTTATATGTAAATTGAACTAATTCCTTAGGGCTGGATTCATTCGTTATTTATCAGTCTGACCAACTAATGGGTTTATCTAACTTTTTTTGCTTTTTGTTTAGTTTCTTGTCTTAAATACTGTTTAATCATTTTGTGGCTATGCAGGAACCACGTTCACTCGCTGAACAGACGCTCCTTATTTATCCGACTACGACGTTGTATGTTCGCCCAAAGCCCTTGTATGATTTTCCTTTGTAAATATAAAAATTGTCTTATTCAATAAAATCTTATTGTGCCACTGAATTGTGTCCTCTTGGTTTTTATTGTGGTACATATACTTTTACGAACCATGCTTGATCTCAATTCTGAATTGGTCATGGTTATTACATTATTTTTCATTTTATATTAACTGGTATAATTTAGCCTGATTATATTATATATATTATGTAGCCTATGTAAATTTACATATTTACCTTCATGTACAGTCTCAGCTAAGAACATATGTATCATTACTGAGGTTCTTTGGATTCAATCTATTTTAAATACTTTATATAGAGATTTGGTGAGCTATAACTGTGGTAAATGACACAGGTAATATACCAATCAGTTCAAGGTGTTAAACTCACATTTTACTTATCATCTATTTAAGCGGAAGTTGGATTTCAAATACGAATCAGATTCACGAGAAACTACTTTCAACATGTGATTTTCAATTAGGTTTTGTCATTCTTTCTCCACGCTAATTTGAATATGATTTACTCTGCTACCTTCCTAACCCATAGCCCCTAAACTTAATTATTTAGTAACATATGTGCTTAACGCACAAAACATAATTTAATAAGCGTAATAAATAGTACCAGCTTTGGTTGTTGAATAATCTCAGGCATCACTCTTTAAATAGTCCGGACTGCCGTTGATGGTGAGATCAGGGTCTGAATCCAGGTCAGTTGTACTTAAAGTGGTATTTCCTAAATGGTTTTCCACTCTCTGTCTATCCACAAAAATGCGGGTTCACTTACTCTAAATTCAACCTCAATCATCCCTAACACAATATCGTAGTTAGTACATAAGCGGGTAACCCAGACGAGTATTTAGATATGGTGGTGAATAATTAAATTTAAAAATAAATCTAACAAATCTCCAATAATTTGGTACAGTCCTAACCACCGATCAATATTTAAATGTTTGTGTTAACTTATATAACTCGATTGGACGTACGTGCTATAATTGCTGGCTTAGCATGTATGAAGTAACATACTCGAGAGGTTGCAGTAGAGCGCTGACAAATCATAACAATGTGTAAACTAGCGAGGCCGAAAGGGGCCTATGTCGTGGTATAAAAAACATTGACTTTTTGGCAACAAGGCGTCACATTTCCATCTATCTCGTGGGTGGTCACTCTGTCTGACGCCTTATCGATACAGACGACATCTTAGGGTCATCCATAGTACTGCCACTTGGAGGGCATCGTTGGAGCCCAGGGTCCTGGGATTAAGTTAGGTAGAAGTACCGCGTAGTAACTATAAGCTTGGACGGTCTAAGTATTCATCAGTTAAGCCAGTTCATACACGAGTACGGGTGTCCATTCTTCTTACTCTTTATCTTACAACCAACACATTTTTGTATCATCTTTTAGTATCTACTAAATTCACAAACCTACATATTATTTTGAACCCACACAAATACCTTGCCTGAAACCTTAACCCTCCCGCAAGATTCCCTGACAGAACGAGCCCACGGGGGAGTAGGGTTGCTACAGTAGGCCTACTCATATTGTGTGAAACTATGTAGGCTATGAGGGGCTCTCAATTAACTACATGAGAATAATATGGTGATAATAACCAAACTTATATTGCTCGCCTTTACAAAATGTATTACTAAAATTTTGTTTTAAAACAGCTTATTGTCGCCCTTTTCAGTTGGTTTTGTTTTGCACCTGAATGGCTATGTTCCCATCCGACAGATAAGTATAGCGGGTTGCAGGTCTTGGGGGTCGACTGGAGAAGCGCCGAGCCTCTTCTTCGAGCTAAGTTGAGCCAGCGTAACTGTAATTTCCGGCCCGCGCTACCCCCATTGCTCGCTGAAAAATAAGGAATGAGGGCGGGGATTACATTCCCAGCATGAATTTTAACAAAACCTCTTAAGATAATTAAAGGCGAACGTTTATGGTTTTAAAATTAAATTGATAAAAAGTTTATTAAAGAGTATCTAGTGGAAGATTCAAGAACAACTTTAATATGACATAAGTGGATTTATTAAAAATGTGAGAATAATATCCTGGTAATGGTTTTGAATCGTGAGAGATTTCGTTTTGATATTCGTCGTGTAACACAACAACAGTGACTAAATTACGTTTTAAGTTAGTAATATTTAAAAATATTCTCATACTGAATATTTAAAAAAAAATGAGATAGTTAGATAAACAATAGAAGATATAGACTATTAGAATGAAAAAATATATCAAAATGGCATATTTTATTATAACGCTTTTCCTCTTTCATAGCAGTATCTTTATAGAATTGAGGATAAATTAATGTGTATAGTTTAGAATACACATCATATACATTAGTTTATATAATTATTACATGTAGTCCTATATATGACCCACGGCGTTGTCCAATCATTATAAGGTGTTAGCTCTCACTCGGTCACCTTTGATGGGGATATCAGAGCTAGAATCCTTGTATAATGCACTGAAAGTGCTTTGGTATAATCATGTGATATTTAATGTGCTTTGTTCCCTTAACGCCTTCACGCAAATGCGCGTTAATTTCCTCTTAAGTTAACCTCCTCATTCTTATTCTTTAGATTAAGTCATTTACAACACATGTGTTGAGTGAACTAAATAAAATATATCTTTTTTTTTGTAATATATTCATATTCAAAGTATAATTTTTTGATAATTACTTTATATATTATTATTTTCTATTTAGCGTCTAAGCCTTTTTTTGTGTGGAAATATCTTTGTAAGACACATAATAGAAAAATATATGTTCACTAATGAAGATTGTACTACGATTCTGACTGTGAAACATTTCAACTGGTGCTATTTTCATCCTTGAGGAGATTATTTAGTTCTTGCTCAGTGCACCACATCCATCTGTCTAGTCTTTGGCTGTCTTCTCCGTAGTTTTTGCTTCAGCCTCGAGCGCGTGGAGCATGATGGGTAGTTCTCTAGCTCAGACAGAAGAATCAAGTCCATCAAGAGAAGAAAAAAAAAGAAGACAGCGACCAAATCTCCTAAACGAAATTAAATAAAAACTTGTAGGCTATTTAATTTGTGGCAGGCTAATAAATAACACTTATGTTTTATTACGATTTGTGCCGATTAAAAATTTTGATCTCAGTATATTTAATTGGAGTAAATGTTGTTGGTCGAAGGTTTTTTATACTTTTATATATAAGATCATCTTTATTATTTCAAGTAGTAAATATTATAACTGTCAAAAGTTGTTATTAGCTTAAAATTATTTCGTAAAACACATAAGCACATATTTAACTATACAATAAAATCTAAAAATTAGTCAAAATATATATATATACAACGTGTTTCTAAAACATTGCATCAAACTTTGGCAGGATACTCCTTGGGTGAAATTAGAATAATTCTCATAAGCAACCTAGGGTCCATCTTCAATATTAAGGGCGGTATACACCCCTAAAGACAGAGCTAAAGACGACTGTTGTGTGAAATATTATGAAAACTGCTTAGGGTATTACAACGAATCTTTGTATACTACTTATTGAAACCTTGATCATTAATAAACTAAATGTGCTGTTACCGTTACCCACCCCCATCATGTAAAAAAGGGGGGGTTGTAACACATTTTTTCTAAAATAAAATATGTCAGAGTAAGTATTACCAATTTTTACTTAAGATTACAAAACAGGGAATCAAAATTAACAAAAAAGGTGTCTTGGAGAAACTGTCTAGCTTTCCCCGTTTCTGAGATAATCACACAAGTTTGAGATCAGAGCCAAGTGCAAATGCCTGCCAGGTAGGCAGCCAGAATCGCAGTTTTATTTCGCAATGCAGTCGTTTAACCATTTTTACCGGCACGTGTGACTATGTATCACGTACATTTGGTAAACAAGGCTGGTTTGTGTGTTATGATGGAGAAACTCTGATACTTTTCCTTCTTCATAAGCTCCGATGTGTTGCTATTTATTACATTAGTGAGTTATGCTTACACAGTTCACACTTGGGTGGGATTTTATTCATTACACTCACTGGAATATTGAAAGCTACATTAAGAAATACAAATTGTAGTTATTGCATGTTTTAGTTCCTAGCTTCAAAAGCAGATTCATAGCAAGTGTTCAAAATGGTGGCCCCTAACGTTATTGCAATAATTGAGGCGACGTATCAATGACTGGCGTACTCTTTCGAAAACACGTGGAGTTTCTTGAACCTTATCACATGCAGCAACTATCCTGGCTAACAGGTCTTCCTCAGATTCAACAGCTGTCTCGTACACCAAAGCTTTGAAAAAGCCCCACAGAAAGAAGTCTAACGGATTTAGGTCAGGAGAGCGTGGTGGCCACGCAACAGGCCCACCTCTTCCTATCCATCGGGCAGGAAATGCAGTGTTGAGGTAGTCACGCACAGCTCTTGTGAAATGAGGTGGGGCACCGTCATGTTGTAGCCACATGCGTTGTCTAACGGAGAGCGGTACATTCTCGAGGAACTGTGGCAATGCAAATTTCAGAAATTGGTAGTAGATGTGGCCAGTCAAACGTCGTGGCATCAGGTAAGGGCCAATGAGATGGTTACCCACAATGCCTGCCCAGATGTTGACAGAAAATCTATGCTGGTTGCCCATGATGATAGTTGCATGAGGGTTCACGTCATTCCAAATGTGACTATTTGTACTATTAAAATAGCCGTCTCTGGTGAATGTTGCCTCATCGGAAAACAATATTATAGTGGAAAAATCAGGAACCACTCCGCACTGCTGCAGAAACCAGTCGGAGAATTCATGTCGAGGAGCATAATCTGCTGGCCCCAATGCCTGCACCTTGCGCATGTGGTACGGATGCAGCAGCTGATCATGCATGACACGCCATACTGTGGAATTGGACACATTCGTTTGATGCGCAATGGCACGTGTGCTTGTTGACGCGTTATCATCCACATAATTCAGTACCTCTTCTTCGACAGTTGGAGTGCGAACATTCCTCGGGTGACCAGCTCCCCCTCGTAGCTGAAATGTACCTGTTTCACGAAGTCGCTGAGTGACATCGGTGAAGGTCCGGTGATAAGGTTGACGTCGCGCAGGATATCTATCGTGGTACAACCGTGCAGCTGCTCTTGCGTTTCCTCTAGCTTCACCGTACAGCATGACCATGTCTGTCATTTCTGCGTTTGTGTACTTTGCCATTTGACTAGTAATACGCGCAACATGCAGTGAAGTCGTGTGGACTGATGCAGTCTGCTCGTGGAGGGAGGGGAAGATAGTGATAATAAGAGTGGGGGAAAGGAGGGGGGGTAAGCAACACAGCTTTATTGGCTCCCTACCTGGCAGGAATTAACACTTGTCTTTGAAATTAAACATGCATGATTATCTCAGAAACGGGGAAAGCTAGACAGTTTCTCCAAGACACCTTTTTTGTTAATTTTGATTCCCTGTTTTGTAATCTTAAGTAAAAATTGGTAATACTTACTCTGACATATTTTATTTTAGAAAAAATGTGTTACAACCCCCCCTTTTTTACATGATGGGGGTGGGTAACGGTAACAGCACATTTAGTTTATTAATGATCAAGGTTTCAATAAGTAGTATACAAAGATTCGTTGTAATACCCTAAGCAGTTTTCATAATATTTCACACAACAGTCGTTTTTAGCTCTGTCTTTAGGGGTGTATACCGCCCTTAATATTGAAGATGGACCCTAGGTTGCTTATGAGAATTATTCTAATTTCACCCAAGGAGTATCCTGCCAAAGTTTGATGCAATGTTTTAGAAACACGTTGTATAAAGTACTTGCAATGGTTAACTAAATGATTAAAAACTTCACTTTGAGTTCTTTTTTTAGGAATAGTTTTGTGCATTATCTACACATGTAAAATAATATTTTATTAATTGAAGTAATTTAGTGAATATTAGAGAATTAAAACCTTTGAATTGTATTCTGTATGTGTTTTTAAGTTATTTTTAAATTTTATTTCAAGTCTACACCATAAATGTTCTATCCAAAGTAAAAAATAATCAAATATTCTAGCCCCGTGCATTGTACTCATCTATCTCTTTCGTTCTTGCTCTCATTTTATGATGTAGAGGAGTCCCCTTTGAATCATCCCCACCACAATATGCCTGAGCCGCACAAAACTCGATGCGTGTTACACCCTCTAGAACATCCCGTATTTTCAATTCAACTCGCGTATCTGGACTACCCTTGCTTGCTTCTACCCTTTTGAGTGATGCCTCCCCCTCCCCTTACGACCGCCACCTCAATAATATCGAGCCGCAAGACCCCCCCACTACACCCCTCCCCCCTCCTAGCTCCCGCTAAAAGTTCGGGCGGGTGACAAGAATTCTTGACGAGCTGGATGGAGAGTTTTAACGAAGCAACCTGGAAACTACTTCTTGAGCGCTGCTTTTCCGAGCAGTTTCTTTAGCGCAGAGGAGGGCTTTAATATAGACCTCTCATTTACCGTCAATGGAATCATTCACCGTCAATGGAATCATTCACCGGACACACTACTCACGTTGATTAAACAGTACCATGAGATACAAACTTAGTTTGTATGAAGACGACTGATCATTTGAAATAAAAAATACTCATGTTTAGAGATTGGTTGAGTCCACTTTTTTTCTCGAAATATAAATTTGAACTTAAATATTTATTTTGATTACCAATTTAAGATCCTAATATAAATCGTATCAGCCATGGTAAGCATAAGAGGTTAACACTCCCAAATATTTTACATGTGTACCTATTGTTTTTCTTTGATTATGATTGGGTTCACATTAACCCTAATTCATTAACTGCTATGGAAAATAGAAATCTTAACTGAGCAATAATTTTTTGATGTAGTGTAAATTTATGTAAATATTTGAGTCTTAAATTTACTATCAGAGGTTTGATTATTAGGTTTTTCTTTATAAGTACACTGGGCTAAACCACTAATAGGCATCAGAAAAGCAATACAAAATTCATATTCAAAGTTTTAACATGTTTTATTTATATTTAAATATACATCTTTTTCCCCTAAAACCTCTAGTATAATTGAGGATTATAAAATTCAAAAATTCAAATTACCCATCTCTACTGATTTTTTATAAAAAAAATGTTGCTTTACATACTCTTTCAAATGGCGATGTAAGGAGTAAATTTTTATTTTATCTTATTAAATAGATACGTTGACGTAGAGGTACATCAAATTAAATTCATATACGTAATGAGAATTATTGGCTTTTATTTGGTGTAAAACTATAAAATATTTGCAATAAGAAGTATTTAATTCCATTTGGTCAAGGTATTTAACGTGCACTTTCTAAATCAACTGAGGATATCAACACACGAGCTTTAAACGAACTTAAATCTAGAACAGACAAAGCATTCAGCCCCCAGCCGTTAATTCATTGTGAAAGCGGAAACCCACATGATGATTTTTTAGCATGTCAGAAATCGAACCTAGGACACTTGGCTCAATCGACAGACACGCTACCGAGTGGGCAAAGGTATCATACAATAATAACTTAGACGACTGAAGAACTAATTGGTTGTTGTTCTGTTCTGGAATTAAGTTAGTTTGTAAGTGGTATGTTTATAAGTCTGATCAGAAAGTACATGCTAAATATCCACAGTTAATAAACGCATACAATTCTCAACTAATTTTGAAAAAAACAAATAATTGTAATCTTAGACTTTTCCATAAATACTAAAATACAATATTTTATGTACAGTACATTAACACACATTGGCAGGATGGTTTCCAAGCCACGCGTCGAGGTCAGTCAGTGACTCTTAGACCTGCCAACTCTTGTCAAGTAAAATAAATCTATAAAGACTGAAACTCTCAAGTTCTTACTTATTTTTTTAAATCTTAAATTAATTATGTAATCATTTTTGTAGGGATATGTAAAATATTTGTTTAAACTTTAGCTCAAAAGTATAAGAATGTTTGTGGGTTTTTTTTGTCTCCCTATATGACGTAAGAATATTGCGATTAAATTTGATTGTATCTATCGATATATATTACGCTGCTCGTACATTCTGAAAGTTTCCTAGATGCCTGTGTTCATCCTTGACGAAATCCTTACCTCTCCTTACCTTGCCCACCCTTAAAGCTCTCTACGCCCCCGGTCCCCTTTCCAAAACATCGTGCTGCCGTCTACCCAGACGTAACCCTTTTCCTAAACGTTTTCTATCTTCAAGAGTTTGAAATATTCCTTCATGCTCAGTGACCCATCTTTCCTCTATCGATAGATTTTCCCGCACGACTTTGGGGGATGAAGAGCTGTTGCTGACGTGATTTAAACGAGATTTCTTCCCCTTATCGAGCAGGTATCTACGGTGAAGCATCATTATTCGAACGAATACAGACCTGTGCCTGACATAACCATGAATGTAACATTCCTTGCTTTTTTATGGTAATTAGTCACGATTTAATGATTAAAAAAAAGCACACGCACGTTTTAAACAGCAGGAAAATCTCCATCGGTGGTCGCATAATCTAACGCGTCACTCATGTTATATGGATTGCTGACGGGAAGATCGAGATTTGAATCTCTGTTGAATCGGGTGTAGTGAAGGTGCTTTTTCCTATATGTTTTCTTCCCACTCTCCCTCCACTCAAATGCTGAAACATTTAATCTAAAATTCTGCATAGCTCATGTCAATTCAACTAGCGTAGTTAATGTATGTTTGTAATCACAACGGGTACTAAGATGTGATGGAGGAAAACGACAACTTAGAAACTAACTTAAAACTAGAATTAGAACAAACCAATAATACTGGACACTCGACCATAGCACAGTAAAAAGTACATCTGTCTACGAATACACAACCAAACAATCATAGTACTTTATTTAAATCTTAAGTAAATATTTGAACCCCGGCTAGGTCAAAATGGCTTCACACGGTGCTAAATTATTATATCAATCTAAGTGTGTACTACTGTGACAACACTAATTATATAATTTTTTGAAGGCATATATACTAAATCTTGTATTAATGTCCCCGACACTTGTCGAAATCCCTAATCACAGAGAATAACTCCACATTTTTTAACAATTCAACATTTACTTGCTAATGGCATCTCAATATTGCCAAAAGTGAATCGTACCTAAAAAACCGTGAAAAAAACGTGATATGATCTTAGCACTATATAAATAAAATAAAACGTATGTTAGTCCGTTTGTGTGTGTATGTATGCTAACGCCAGAACTCCATAATCAAGAAACATAGAAATATGAAACTTGGCGTTACCTTAAGATGTGCATCTTGGACATTTTTGAATATTTTTTTGTAAATATATCTATTGCGATCCTAATACTTTAAACTGCTTGAGTAACGTTAAATTTTCTTTCAATATATACTTTTTGATAATATATTAATTTGTTTTATATTTTCTTGGATCACCAAAAAAATTCATAGAGAAACTACACAATAAATTTCAACCTTAAATCCAATGAGAAATTATAATTTAGTTTAATTTGTTTCGTATTAAAATAGTAGATGGAAACCGTTTCTTTAGTAAATAAAAATTACCCATGTTAATGTTTGTATCTCTATTTAAGTAACTATTCAGACAAATAGGTGACTTCTCCCATCAAAAAGCAGCTGAAACTTCCGATCTGCATATATATACATATAATATGTATTTATATAAAATCGAATGTATGTTTGTTTTTTAGATTCACGACAACGTAACTTTGCATAAGAACTTAGAGAAATCTTATGGTGTGTACCTCCGACTTTTTTTTTTACTTTTACCTATATCCAAAGCCTAACACACTATACTCCTTGACCACTGGTAGAAGTAACTGAAAAATCAACAAACCTAGAAATATGAAACTTTGCGTAATTATTTTAGATAACCTGAGGTTGTTTTATTTTTGAAAGCCTGACGTACAAACATATTTATACGCCAAGTCATGTGATCTACAGTTGTCACTTTTGATATAGGCCTATATTTTCAATAGATACCTATAAAATAACACCAAAAACATAGTGAAATGCTATCAATGTTGATCACAAAAAAATATGTTTGCCGTTACTAAAAGACTCTAAAGTAAATTTGACATAAGTAGTGATAGTATTTTTAATCAAAAGTAGTATTAAATAGTTTTATACCGAAATGTGTCATCATAGAAAAATGTCAACGATTAATACAAATCAATTTTAAAAGACAACTAACTTAAGCCAGGCTACGCCGGACACTTGCAACTAATGCAAATTAAAACATTCTTGATCAGATCGTTTTTTATCCGAGTGTTTGGGCTTGTTGGCCTGTGTGTAGTCATTATGAATATTAGCAATTTACTCATTAATTTTTCACACCTTTTTTTATTTGCAATGGAAGCTAAAGAATGGCTAAATGTAGTAATAGACCTAACATAGTTTTAAAATCTATATCTTAAAAATTAGTGAAAGACATGGACTAAGTATAAAAAATTATCGTAACTTGTTAAATTTTCATGAAAAGTAGGTTGGACTAATATGGCTGTTAACCTCTCGTTTGCTCTCAGGGATATGACTTTAACACCCCCACTCCTGTACCTCTCCCACGCTCTCTTTGGAGAGCTTCCACCCAGACAACCCCTCCCAACTCATTTCCTCCCGTAAGCCACGCTCTCCACTAACATGTATTTATTAGCAAGCCGCGAACCCACGAATTACTGCAAATTAAAAAAATTTAAGCTGTTAACATTTATGTTCACCCGGAGTACTTTTATCTACATTGCTTTGCTTTTTCTTTAGAGCTTGAAATGAACCGGAATAACCGCTTATGGAAACAACATGCTTGCAAGGAGCACTAAACGTTGTGCGCATTATTTTGTTAGAATACTATCTTTAAATGGTGAGCTGAGAGTTTCCGACCCACATGAAACTGTGTATTTAGTTTGAATAGTTCTTGATGCTGATTGAGAGCCCATATTACACCACGGTTAACGCGTACCTTAAGCGTCTTCCCACAGATAGCACTTAAGGTAGGGGTGTAGAGAACTCGAGAATAAGTAAGTGTTTTTGCAGTTTTTATAGCAAACTTCTTTTTTTTATGCAAAAATAAATAAAACATCGCTTCAGCGCGCGCGCGCGCACACACACACACACACACACACACACAAGCACACAGAGTTTCATTTTATTCACATGGTGATGTCAACAGCTCTCGAATATCTGTCATGAGCATAGCGGCATCAGATGAAACTTTTTAAATTAAGAAAAAAAGCTGTGATAAAATTCAAGGACATCCTGGACAGATATTCAAGAAATGCTTGGTTATCAGGGACAGGAAATTAAACTTTGTTTGTACTAAAGTAATATTTAATTTATTTTGACCAAAAAAGGTTTTGCTATAAAAACTGTAAAAGCAGGGAGGATATTTTCTCACGTCCCCTACATTCCCACCTTAACTTAAACACGTAATACAGCTTGAACCAGATGTGGCATTGTAATGCGGTTATCTATATTAAACTTTAGATAGCAGGGAAATGTAAGCTAGTAAAACCATTTAACCATATTTTTTTAAGAATACAACAAATTTAAAAAAAAACTATTATTTTAAGATTGAAAAACTTATTACTGAAACCAATTTCGCGGTTGTACGGGGAGAATTCAGAAAACTGCAAGTAGATACGTTCTCTTGTTCGGCGTAGTCTTGTATCTAATTTCCCGGTCAATCGGTCAATGAAATGAGCTCATAAGTAAATAATACATCTCTCACAACAGGTTTTATAAAAATAAAGACACAATTTTAACATTTTTTAAAAAACGCAACACAGGTAGAAAATCATTATTCAAAAGAAGAAAAAAACTGTTTTTTTTCTGATCCTAATCTCGCTGTTATATAAATAATAGATAAAACCTGACTGTGATACGATAGTAAAAGTCCTCCTAGTTCTACACAACACGAGTGTAAAATGTCTGCTAGTTCCATACGACACGAGAGTAAAAGTCCTCCTAGTTCCACACAACACGAGAGTAAAAGGCCCCCTAGTTCCACACAACATGACATTAAAAGACCTACTAGTCTCACACAACACGAGAGTAAAAGGTCTGCTAGTTCCACACAACACGATAGTAACAGTCCCCTTAGTTCTACACAACACGAGTGTAAAAGGTCTGCTAGTTCCACACAACAGGAGATTAAAAGACCTACTAGTCTCACACAACACGAGAGTAAAAGCTGTTCTAGTTCCACACAACACGAGAGTAAAAGTCCTCCTAGCTCCACATTACATGAGAGTGAAAGAGCTACAGTTTGTTTCAAACTAACTAAAACTCAATGTAAATAAATGTCCACCTCTTACCGAGGTAGCGTAGGGCCCCCAGGTGAATAATTCCGCTCATGGGGGAGGTCCCAGTACGTGGGCCATGATGAACGGTCAGGTCAATGTCGGGGTCATTCGTAACTGGGGAGGGTCGCTCAGTTGTTTGTTCAGGGCTAATATCCCGCCTCCCCGTCTAACCGCCATTTCACAGATCATATAGACCGGCCCGGTTCATTGATTTGTGAGCACTGAAGAGAAATTAAGAGTGGGAGTGTTTTTTTTTGTTTTTTTTTTCAAAGTCGGTTGTTTTTACCTACAACTATTGTCATTCGGATATTTGTTACAATGGCGCCTGTTTTTCCTTTAATACAAGTCTGTCTCTCTAATTTATTTATTTTTTTGGCTCTTTTAACCCCTAACGTCAGTACTATCAGTGATTTGAGGCTGTGTTTCAGAAAATACACTTTGTTTGCAAATTCATCCATATTAAAATAAAACTGGCCAAGACTTAGGCACACTGGTCACACAGTATATTGCGTAAATCTCTCAATAGACTAGACCAGCTCTGGGCAAATTGCTGCCCGTCACGTATGTTTATGCGCAGGATATAACAATTCATCTAAAAAAAAATTTTGTTAAAAATACCAGAATAAAAAAAACAATTTTTAAGGACGAATAGGCCTATACCATTTCCATTCAATACAAAAACTAAGCAGTTTTAAGAATATTAATTATTAAACTTGCAACTTATATTGAAGAAATGATAAACGGTACGAAAACATTCCATCATATCATTAAATCTGTTTTGTTGGGGAAAACAACCTTATTCATTAAAGCCTTATAGTATGAGTCACTTAGCTATTTTTTTGAACCCTATAATTAGAAAAAAATGCTAAGTAACAATAAAACACCAGTGGTCACAAACTAATAATCCAAATTCATAGGAGGTGAAGCAATTATTTGTAAAATATGGACTAAATTATTCAAACCCAAACATTATAAATTAAAAATCTAGTTATATTTTTACTGTGTGGTGACTATCTACTATCAGAACTATATCCCAAATATATTAATCCGTGTGACTACATTTTGGATCAAACACTAAAATAAATAACTAATTAAAATATTTTTCAAATATAAGTAAAACCTACTTTTTGTGAGTTCTTCTACTACAGTATTTCTACTTTTATGTATTTTTACGACCCTTAAAACATTTTCGCAATCCCTCCTAACGGAAGTATTTGAAGTGTAAGTACCCCTAGAAAATGGGCTACTAACACTGAAAAACCTCGACAGGCACAGCTTGGGGGAGTGAGGGTGAATAATCCAGCTCAGACACGGTAGTTCCGATAAAAGCGCGGTGCACACCGTTGGATTAGAGGCGCCAAGTACTCTCCCTTGTGCCTCCATCAACGGTGGCGAGAAGAAAAAACTTTGAAAAACTCTTCTTCATTTCCTACTTGAAAGGGAATTGTGGTGGGTTCAGGATGGATTTAAATATTTACTTTCATTCTTTTTCTACGACTAGTGTTAGTATTTTTTGTTTTTTTGTTTTAAAGTTTATGGTCTTTGTCATCGCGTCTTATTACCAGTTCAGGCTATGTGCATATGTACTAGCTAAGCTAATTTTTTAGGGATGAGGAAGAATGCATTTCGAAGAAGTGTACCCACATTTGTGTGGAGAGATAGTGGAAAATTATTTATGAAAAACTACCTTCATTGCACCTAAGTGGGATTCATACCACGATATTCTCGTCATTATCCTCGTCATAGGCAGCTCAATATATTGTGAGAGAGATTCCTTAGACCAGTGTTTCTCAAAATGTGGTCCTCAGACCACTGGTGGTACGCGGTAGCCCATTAAGTAGTCCGCAGCATCCCTGGAATTTTAATAATAATTAATTAAAAATGTATATCACATAGGGCCTGTAATACATAAATTTAAAATGCAAAGGATTAAAAATGAAATATCAAAATTATGCTCTATTTCGTTCCTCGATAGACACAAGGTAGGCTACATAGAAAAGGAAATCTGTACCAGCCTGAAGTAAACAGATCCAAACAATTATTTATACCAAAAAAAAAGGAGGATAAGTATGTTAAAAATAATCAAAAAACTATAAAGTACTAATTTAAGGTAATTATATTAAATTTTCCAGCTTTAAATTAATTTTATCTAAGACTCATAGTTCTAAAATGGAATTTGCTAAAAATAATGTTTTTCTTGCATAATTTTCAACATCCCCCTTCTCTCAGGGCCCCGGTGGTCCCCCAGTTCGTATAGTTTCCATTTGGTGGTCCTCAATCACCAACACTTTTAGAAACACTACCCTAGACTATTCTAACACCGAAGCGTTTGTTTATTATGTATTACGTATCAGTATTAAGGTGGGGTGGGAGGGGACGCGAGAAAAGGCCAGTGTTTCTCTAGTTTTTAAGGCAAAACTTTTTTTGCTAAGATAAATAAAATATTGGTGAAAAAAATAAATTATATGTTTGTAACGGAGAAATATTTTATTTATTAGACAAAACACGTTTTGGAATAAAAACTGCAAAAACACTTGCATTTTCTCGAGTCCCCTTTCAACCCACATTAAGTTTAATTTTAACACCATCTAGCAATAATTCTAACGAGTGGTTATTTGGGTTGTAATTACTAAGAAATGTAACTGCGTTTGTGGGAATAGGGAATGGGATATCGACGATGATACATCATAAGTAGATAGTAATCCTCAGCACACCCCGCAGGAATTCTAACTTTTGATTTCCACGCCACCAGAAATTCAGTCTATTTTGTTAGATTGTAGCCTTGTCACTAGTGCAGGCTTAGGGCCGTTTTTTACAGGCGTTTCGTGACGCGCGTTCTCTAAATACAAGGGAAAAAGTTGGTAAAAAGTACGTTAATCTATGTAAATAGGCTCATGACGATGTAATTTGTTAAAGCTGACCTACATCAATGCGATGCCGTAAATAGTTATGTTGAAATTAATAATGTTTCACAAAGTTCTTGAAAGCTTTTAATATAAAAACAGTATTGTATATCAATTAGGTATCTAAACGGATTTAATTATACATTTATATAGTTTTACTCGTGCAATATATTTCCAGTAGTCCTGAACCAATCAGACACTTCCCTTAGGTTAATGTCTGAGGGTTATTACAAGTATATATGGGGAGCAAGGTTCAGGAAGAATAGGGGTTGATAATACAACACTCATAGGTGAAACAATGTTTTATTAAAGACAAAGCATAAGATATACATTAGAGTATATTCATTATAGTATATATTGGTTAGTACAAACAAGTTTAGCGGGATGAAATGTCCCCTATGGACAGACTACAAATAAACCGTATGATTCAGAATGATTAAACAGCGTACTATATTCTAAGTTAAGTGGCTGACTAGCCCTACAGGCTAAATTAGCGCATCCAAACTTCAATTAGACTAACTTCTTAGAGAGCACGCAAGCTCTACACTGTCTCAGAAATCAGCAGACATATCCGACATAGTGGGAAGTCTAAACAACATTTAATAATTGTAAGTGTCCCAGCTAAACTAGTACTAGCTAGTAGGATGATAGGTGCAAACATCGTTTCCCTATGAAGACGTCAACAAGCCACAGATAACAGTCTAAAGGCCGCTACACACTTACAGGTATACCTGTACAGGCGCGCCTGTTCGGTATAACTGAACGTGTGGATGACAAAACTGTACAGTTATTTCGGCCTGCACAGGCGACCGTAGCAAATAGTTAATTTCATTCGATATACCTGCGTCGAAGCGAACTGCGCAGGCGGCTCAGTTCAGTTGTTGGTGTTGCCACCTCCATGTCGTTCACTGATTAGATAAGTTTCATTCTTTATTTATAAACTTATTGTTGTAAACAATGAAGGCAGAAGGCAATGACGGTAGCCATCGAGAATGCATAGAAGAGTTTATAGAAATTTACAAAGGTGAACAATGTCTGTGGAAAAGTAAATCAAGAGACCCAAAAAAGAAGCTGTATATCTTAAATTGGTGGAAAAACTCAAAGAGATTGATCTCGCTGCCAACAAAGAAAGCGTTGTGAAGAAAATCAACAACATAAGAAGCAACTATAAGAAGGAGCTAAAAAAAGTAAATTCATCGTACAAGACGGGAACGGGAGCGGAGGATATTTACGTGCCTAAACTGTGGTACTTTGATCATCTCAATTTTTTAAATGACCAAGAAACACCAAGGGCTTCTCACTCCAATATAAAAAACACCGAGGAAGAATCTGATGTAAGTGAAATAAAACCGAATACCTTTTGATATTTTTACTATTTTTAAAAACGGATTCTTTTAAATATATGTATATACTATATACATATATATGTGTGTGTTTGTGAAATTGGCTATCTCACAACAGTTTCATCATTTCCATCAAGTTGATTGGTGTGTTATAAAAGCCAAATGGATAAACGAAAATATGTGTTAGAGTAAGAACAGTTTAGAGATGTTTCCATTTATTTATAAAATTCTATTATTTAGCTAATTAATATTTATTTCAATTGACAAAACTGTCCCACAGCATTTTTGTCATTGGTGTTCCTATCACATTTTTACTTGCAACTTTTGTCTTTTAAGCTAATTTAAAAAAAAATCAACATACAGAGTGCAGGCAATACTCTGTCATTAGTGTGTTTATGTGAATATGGTTTGTGCTGTTAATTATGTGCGAAAACATTCTTAAAGAGAAGCTAATAAAATAAGTTAGTATGTTTATTACTGTCATTGCTAGCACATCATGTAACAATGAGTAATAATGTTTTAATAATTAAAATAAAATACTTGTAAGAATACCTTACTTGCAGATTTTTAAATGAATGAAGTTGATTTTAGGTTAAACACTTGCTTGGAGGGAAAATAATAATTTGGAGCTAATGTCATTAGTGTCCCATGATATATGGGGCACCAATGACAAACCAATTTTAACAAGTAGACAAACAAGTACTTGTTTGGCATTATTTAACAGAATATAGTTGTATATTTCTTATATAGGCCTGGTAATTTTTGGTATTTATTTTAACATCAATATAGTCAGTTTTCTTAGAATGACTCCTATAATGTGTTTAAGCAAAATGTTACAGCTAAGCAGAAAGTTACAACCAACTAATTAATGAAAGTGTCTTGTCATGAAACTTTTCCTTCCTTCATAAAATAATCAGTGAATTCTTCTATAACTTTCTTTGCATTATTTGTTATATTTCCAGGTTTTATTTGGATCCAAACAAGCCATATTATAATCTCTTGTATTATAGCTTGATGTAGTAGATCCATCTTCTTTTTTGACTCTAAGTTAATTTTTATGTGGAATATTCTTAACCGGGACGCTATGATATCAAATGTGTCTTCAACAATACGTCTCGCATAGGAAACGCGATAGTTATATACTTTTCCTCCTTTAGAATCCAGATTTGCCTGTCTAAACGGTTTCATCATATCCATTCTCAAAGGAAACGCATCATCGGCGACACATACGTAGGGTAGAGTTCTACAACTGTTTCTGATGCTTTCTTCACGTGGAATGCTTAAAAGACTACTTTCAAGTTTCTCAAAGAATTTAGTATTGTGAAGAACACTTACGTCTGAAACTCTGCCGTTTGTATCGAAATTCGCACATGATGAACTAATATTTTGCATCAACTATAGCAAGTAGAACCATGCTGTGTCGATCTTTGTAGTTATAAAAATGTGACCCGCTTCCACTTGAAGGAATAATGTCGATGTGCTTCCCGTCTATGGGACCAAGGCAATGAGGAAAGTTCCACCTATCTTTAAAAAGATTTGTTATGTTTCTCAAATCTCCTTCTCTTTGAGGAAACTGAAATCAGAAAAAAAATCTCATTATATTAGCAAATTTTCAAAGAAAAAATCTATTGCGATAATGCAACAATTATTACTTTTGGAATTTTAAATTTTAAACCGCCAGGAGGGGGGAGGGGGTGTAACTTTTTCATTAAATTTAAAATAGCAGTAAAAAATCGTCATTTAAGCCAGGTTATATTTTTAATTTTTGTTTCAGGGACATCCAATTGAATCTCCATTAAGTTAAGATGAATCTCTGTCTCTCTCTCTTAACCCACATCGCCTGTATAGTCACCAACATATAAATATTCTTCTGAACCAGCTGATATGACCCCCCACACCACCCCCTCCCCAAGCACAACTCGTTCAAGGCCAACAAAAAGGATAAAATAATCAACGAACTCTGCTTTAGCCCAGGAAGTATTATTGTCAGTTAAAGACCATTTCAAGCGTCCACACATTCAAGATGATCGCTTTGATGTTTATGGAAAAAACGTGGCTATGAAACTACTTGATCTTACAACACAACAAAGAATTTACTATCAAAAAAAATTATCAATGAAAAATTGTTTGAAGCTGAAATGGTCAATTTAACCACAGCTCATAGATTAACTTCCCAAAGATTTAATCCGCCAGCATTCAGCACAATTCCTTCATCTTATCCTAGCTGGCAATACACCACAAGTACCACTCCCGAGCATGTAACCTCACAAACAAGTACCTACTCGGACGAAAACTCAACAGCATCGTACTTAATTAATTATAGTGGTGTGTAATATTTTGTATTTTATATATTTTGCTACATTGTTTATTTTGTAATATTTTATTTTAAACAATGTTTAACTTAATAAATACTAACTTGTTATTCCCTTACCTTTAAGTAACCCTTATGTAGAACTTTATATATAGCAGCACGCGTTTTTGGTATTATATAGTTGAGAGCCTGAGGTGATATTGTTGTAGAAAACTTGAGATCCTCATAACTTCTCCCAGTAGCAAGAAATCTCACAGTAGCTGTTAATCTCTCATGCGGGGGTATGGCTTGTCTCATTAGAGTATCATTCTTCTTAATTAATAGAGTGACTAAAGACAGGAGTCGTAAATAGGTTTCTTCATCCATCCGTAAATAATTATGCCAATCTTTAGATGCAAATTTCAATTCATTTAACAATTCACATATGAATAACGTTCTCTTCTTTTCAACCAATCTGTACACTATATCTCTCGTTTTACTTTACGTTTTTGACACTGTTTTGTCGCTACTAACAAGTAAACTATCGCCAAAGCATTGTTTGTTGACGCTATTGCTAACCGACAGTGAAAGAACAACTTGAAAGAGAAAAGAAAAAACTGTGGCCTGAAGAAGAAAAACTGTATCGTGTGGATGCACTAGCGAATCCGGTATAACTGTACAGGTATACCTGTACGTGTGTAGCGGCCTTAACATAATCACTCCGAACAGGACATGCCTAAGCCCTCTTTAAGAAGTTATAATTAGTTACAAATGGTTACAGGGAAAGTAAAATAGAAACTTTGTATGATTATTGAAGTAGCGAGCACACAAGCTCGGCTAGCTTGAGAGTCTTATATATAAACGTCCAGACCAAGGCCACGGGCAGCTAAGATAATTCAACAAACAAAAGAAGGGCCTAATCCCAATTAGAAATCTCCAGGGGAGGTCCGATAACTAAGACCGCAGCTACCAGCCCGACAAGCAACATAGGGATGCCGGCTACTCACAAAGAATTAATCAAAAACACAAGCCACACCTGGCTTTTACAGTGTGTCATTGGTTGCCAACCAATAATGGTAAAAGCAAAAATAAAGATAACATAGCTAGCTAGTAATAATCGACCTAATTAGGTCTAAAACATTATCGTACTAAACCCATGCCACAAGGTCAGGGAGCTTTTAAATGTCAGCTAAACAGGCTGATTGATATAGTCATTAGAAAACAGAGTTTTACTAAGCTTTACTTAAATAAACCAAATACTAATTAACTAGCACAAAGTCGTTAAGCAACTAACAAGAAGCAATGCAAGAGAGACTTCACTAGAACGCAATGGGCCTCATTTGCAAGTAATTAGGAAGATACCATACTGGGATAGCTAATTAAGCTAATCAGAAATAATGGTTAACTATCACTAACACTATTAGTCGTTATATGACATTTAACGAGTAATACAAGAGATACTTCACTAAAACACAATGGGCCTCATTAGCAAGTGATTAGGAAGATCCCGTTCTGGAATAGTTAACTAAGCTAACATAAATGGTGAACTATCACTAACACTATTAGTCGTTATATGACATTTAACGAGTAATACAATAGAGACTTCACTAAAACACAATGGGCCTCATTAGCAAGTGATTAGGAAGATCCCGTTCTGGAATAGCTAATTAAGCTAATCAGAACATAATAATTAACCACAACTAACTTGATGTGCCCAAGCCTGAGCCAAACAATAAGGTGTTACATTACCCATTGGCGGGCGCTATCTCCTTCGGGCGAGGGCGAGAGATGGAATCATCTTGTAGGCTCGTTAGTCGGCGGGCTTATAGCGGACGATCCCCGGACCCATATTCCCGAGTATGCTTTTGAGCATCTCGAGGACTTTTCCTTTTCGAGTTTCACATTTGGTATTCTCAAACATTTGAGACCACTCTAGACACAAACAATTCGAAGACTCGAAATATAAAATTTCGAAGGGTTTAGCAGTATTGGTGAATAAAGATGGTGCGTATATTATATTTATTTGCAATACAAGAATTAGAAGAACGTAAACTTGAATTAAATAGGCCATTTCGAATCTTTAACGATAGGTATAATGCATTTGCCATTAGTGCCATTAGTGCGATTAGTTTGCCATTTGTAAAGCTATTTAGATTGAATAAACGTAGCGCAGGTTATTTAATTGACACATTAGAAGACGTGATGTAGGGACAATCTCGAACATCTTCATTATCTATTTTTACAAAGGTTTGTTATGCTTATTATTTTTCTTAGTAATAAAAATAATAATAATAAGAACACTAAAATCTTGTAATAAAACAAAATTTTTAGTTTATCACGCTTTTAAGCTTTTAAGATAAAACCTTCAATAAATGCCATAAGAATACTTTTTAGCTTAGAAGTAACATTTAGTTTTGACATAAATCTAATAAATCTATTTACAATAGTAAGAAAATTGGTTATGTATCACAGAGATAAATATGTAACGTTTATTCTGTGCTGGGATTGGTTGAGCTCATTAATTCAGTGTATGAGAAATCAGTGTATACAACACTAAGCAAATTCGAATGGTTGTTTTTGCGAGCACTCCTCTCGAATACGAACGATTTTAGTTCAGGAATACAAAAATATTTTCTCGCCGTTTTTGGAAGCGTTCGAGAAGGCTAGATTCGAGTTCAAAACGAGATATCTCGTGAAGAGGGGTCCCGGGCAGCGAACAGAGAGTAGATCAGCTTACAGGTGTAAAATAGATTGCAGTACATTTCATTTAGACCAGGTAACCCGTATTTATATGCATCAAAATTAGCAAATGACTAGAAAATGGAGAGGTGGGGAAGGACGACCAATCCAATACAAGAATTATCAGAAAAAGTGCCAAGTTGGAGTGGGGTGGCCATCGTGCAGGCGCGATGTTCTATTGTTTTAAAGGTGTAGATAAGAGTTCGTCTTTCATTGTTTGGGCTAGGTCAAATCAAATGAAGTGACTAATGGGTCGGCATCAGGTGATTATGGAGAAGGACGCTAGCACGAGTCAGGCCACGGTAAGTTAACTGCAGCAGATTATTTCAGTTACTTATTGTATTTCTCGGTGTTAAATATGCTTGTAATGTGAGGGTTTAACCCTTTTAGCCCGGCACAGTCCTGATGGCGAGTAACTTAAACTACATAATATAATGCAATAAGATATAGAAACTACTGTATACGGTGAATTTTAAAATAATTATGTGAATCAATTATGCACCTAAATTCGCTGATTGTCTATAACTTACCAGTGATGGTCCTGTAGTAATAGTTGCGCCAGTTTTAATAGATAATGTCTGCTATATTTTATAAAGAGGGTGAGAAACCTCATTGCATAAAATCACACCACTACATTCTGTCAGTAATGAATTCCGCTCTCCGAGTTCATAGCTGTAGCACTATCCGCGTGGCCAAGAATTCCTGTTGGTATATTTCAATATGGCTAACGAACGAGCTACCTACAACTTTTGTGTTACGGTCTTCCCCCGCCTATTAATCGAAAAGTCGGCAAATACTCCGTCAAATTATGTTTATAAATACTTTCCATTATTCGATTCAAGCATCGTTTATCATATGACTTTGTTGTTGATGGTTCATTATTCTTTGTTCCCATCAAAGTAGAAAATGATGACAAATGATGGTTCCAATTATTTTGATTTATTTTGTTCATTGCACTGTACTTTAGGATAATTCCAGATGATGGATACCTATTTATCTGCTTTACGCTCAGTTATTTGTGATGGCTTAATTTAGACGATGCTTGAATCGAATTTGATATCCAAATACGGCTGATAATTGAGAGGGAGGGAAAACATATTAGTATAACAAATCTCACTTTTTCATTGTTTGATTAAAGTTTGGTTTAGGGTCCAGACGATGGTAGAAATGATTGTCTGAATCTTTTATCCATGCCTTTCTATAAAATTAGTAGAACAAAGCTCACTCTTTCAATGTTTGATTAAAGTTTGGTTTAGGGTCCAGACGATGGTAGAAATGATTGTCTGAATCTTTTATCCATGCTTTTCCATAAAATTAGTAGAACAAAGCTCACTCTTTCAATGTTTGATTAAAGTTTGGTTTAGGATACAGACGATGGTAGAAATGATTGTCTGAATCTTTTATCCATGCCTTTCCATAAAATTAATAGAACAAAGCTCACTCTTTCATTGTTTGATTAAAGTTTGGCTTAGGGTCCAGACGATGGTAGAAATGATTGTCTGAATCTTTTATCCATGCTTTTCCATAAAATTAGTAGAACAAAGCTCACTCTTTCAATGTTTGATTAAATAATATTTAGCACCACGTCTTACTACCCGTTCGGGTTATACGCTTAAGTACTAATTACGCTAATGGATTAGGAATCGGGAGGGTTGAATTTAGAGGAAGTGAACCCGCATTTGCGTGGAGGGAGAGTGGAAAACCATTTAGGAAAAACCACCCTCAGTTCACCCGACCGAGATTCGAACCTCGATCTCCCCGTCCTCGGCGGTCGAGCTCAACACGACTAGCGCGTTAGCCAACTACGCCACCGAGGCGAGTAATGTTTGATTAAAGTTTGGCTTAGGATCCAGACGATGGTAGAAATTATTGTCTGAATCTTTTATCCATGCCTTTCCATAAACATCTCGCTACATTGTTTTTCGTTAAGTTGACGAAAAATTATAACACATGAAAGTTTGAATGTCATTAATGATTATCAGTACGTAACTTAAACTATATAGCCTAACCTATGAGAATAGGATGAGGGTGAATTTTAAGAAATCACACAAGCATTAGTACGTATGTAGCTTGTTGGTAAATCCTCACTGTTGAAAGACCATCCGTTCAAGTCGAGCCTTGTCTTATCATTTCAGGGTCAGGTGCTTTGATCGTTCACCTATCTCTGCCAGATGAAAACCTTAAAAATTGAAAATTATATATTCATCTTTTCCATTACCAGATACTATTCAAAGTAGGCTTGATTTTGGTTGTACCCAATATATATATATAATACGTTGTATGTTTTAACGCTTTTAAACCTTCTCTAGAAGATTGTGGTTCAAATCCCTATAGAGAGTTCTTATTCTTCACCGAGAAGTGAAATATTCGTGTAGCAAGTGATTGAAAAATTGTAATGGTATTTTAGGGTTGAGACTTAAGCAGAATGCGAGTGGTTTGAAAACGTCTTATATTCATAAGAATCCAAGTGTTGCTAACTGCGTTGTCAAATTGTAAAACGAGTAAAAAAAAGAGGGGGTTTTCATGAAATTATTGAAACTATCCTTAACTTTTAAATATCGTGCAAAATGATGTGATTCCTCTATTGCTAAATCTAAAGTAAGGGATAAACATTCACACAACCTCTTTAACAAAACTCCTCTTTTTATTCAGCATGTGGGCCCTCCCTCCTTAATAAGATTCCGGTCATAACACGCGTTCCAGGGGAGACGCAAGGTGCAAGTGGATGTTGGGAAAAGTTGACACGACAGATAATCTTTCTTCACACTTCTTTCGATGACAAACATAGACGTATAATACATTCGACTTTTTAAATTAGTCTAAATGATTTTATACATTTCTATAGTCAGTTTAATTTAAATTGAAGAGATAAGTAATTGGCAGGAAGTGCATCGGTAATAACATGAACAGTGAATAGGCTATCACAATTTTCGGAAATCAAAACTAAATGTAACCAGTAAGATCATGCCGAGTTAAAGTTGAATTCGCTAGCTTTGAGTCCAACATGTTGATGATAAAACTTTGGCTGCTTGTGTTTTGTGTTAAATAACAAGTTAAACCTTCTTTGTAAACCAGCACCACTGATGAGGATATACAAGACAATGTTAGGGTTGCCCATTGGCAAGACAACAGAAAGTATAAATGTCAACAGTTATAGAGTCACGACTAAACCCGTCATCTTTGTTGTCTGTCCACAATTTTTTTTTAGGCAGTTTTGTTAGTTATTAATGACTACTGCAGAGAATAGGTGTAGGGTACAATAAATATGCGTTCTAGGATAGTTGAGATAGGCATATATCACAGCAGAAAGTGAGAAAAAAATACTCTTATATTTTTACTTTTGCTCTACTCTTTGAAGAAAGAAGTATTGCGATCGTAAAAAAAAATAACTCGAGATTTTGATAAATTTCTGAAACCGATAAAGTGGAAAAAGTGTTTTTCGCGATGCCGACTGTCTGTGTGCCTGTATCTCGGCCTAAAGCCATTCTACCGATCGGGCTGAAACTTGGTATTTCGGGTTTTCATAAGGTTCCTCCAAGGGGTTTTTTGGGACTAAGCTTTACTGAAAAGCAAAAAGGAATAAAATATATTTTTCTCGAAATCCGCTACAATAATTTTGGTTAAATTTTGTATCCAGACATTGTTTAACATTACAAAACAAAATGGCTGATATAGTTTTCCCAAGAAAATGAATTTAAGGGTACTTTACACAAATGGGAATTTCCAATTTTGCTCATATCTCCACAACTATTTTAGATACTAAATAACTTATCGTTGTAAAGTTTTAGTGCTATTTAAAATTAAAATCTAATATTTAATTTTTTTTTTTATAAAACCAATAGTTTCTTGAGCTATAAGCAAACATAAACATTTACTATAGGAGCTTTTTGAAATTTAAATTGATTGTTATGTTCATTGCTGTACAGAGATATTCCTCGTTTCTCAATTTTTATATAACACTCTAATAATTATTTCATTTATGCTCTTTGGTTGGGTTTATCTGTAACAATCTATAATATTTCGTTTAAAAAATCTTATGAGCTATAAGTAAATGTCTATATTTTAAGATAAAAGAGAAAGAAAGTATGTGTGGTGCACCACGCCATTTATGTATTTTATAAACTCGTTGCAATATCACCCTCCTCTTATGTATGTGAAATAGTCTCGGGTCTTACTTCAGGACCTGTTCTCTTAAAAGCGGTTTTATTACTTAAACTTAAATGCACGTTACAATTTAAATTGTTACTCCGCTTTAGCATCAAAACATCTAAAAAATTTTATTATTTGGTTCTATTCATGGCTTATTAGAAACGTGTATTATACGTCTACACAGATTTAAATTTTGTACGTTTATCAATGTGCTGAGTAATGCTTTTTTTCCCCACAACTTTACCATCGTTTAGAGTCTTGTCATTTCATATTTCCTTGGGAAGGAAAGTCAAGATAAATAGTTCTCCCCTTCAACTTGTACATGGCAACTTTCATATTTCAAACTTTTGCCATAACTTTGGAAGGTACTGTATAGATTACTGAAATATGTGATAAAGGTTTTTGTAAAGAGATTCCAACCATAGAGTTTTTCTTAGCACGCCACTCTATTATGTGAACTATCTCTAGGTTATTTTATTATTTAAAATGTAGCCATGTCCAAGCGTAAACAAATATTTAGTGAGCTTTCTTTGAATTACAACAGAAAGAACACGGTAAGAAGGGCAGTTAAAAACTTACTCTAAAGCACTAGGAACTCGAATATCCAGTCCACCTCATTACACAATACAAACTAAAATATAAAATTTCCTGTCAAGATTTGTAACATTTTACCACATAATTTATATCATTTAATTTTTATTGATAATATATAACAATTCAAATGTGACAACTGTAGACCACATGAATCGACGTTTAATGTATAGAAGTAGGAAAATAAATATGATAAACTTATGGAAATTGACTTCTCAAAATATTTTTAGAGGCTTTTTTAGCTTGAAAGAAAGAAACAAATTATCTTAATATTGCTCTTTCTTTCTCTTACCTGAAATAGCTTCCTTTCTTTTGTCAAAATTTTAAGACAAGTTGCAAGTCATTCTATAACTAGTAACTTCAAAATAGGCCTAAATACATTAGTTATACTTTTGTGTCCGTCTGTGAACGCACGTCGTTATGAAGGAGAATTATGATGGCCGATTAAGCCCCAGCAAAATTATTACTATTAACGTCCACCTAATTTGTCTATAGCAGTAACTTTTTAATGTATTGTTATGGAAAGGTTAGTATGAATTATTATATTTAATAAGCTTCTTGTTTTTATTGCTGTTTGTATCATTATATACATTTGAAGTTGTTTATGAAAATGAGGAAAACATTCCAAATATGCAATATTCCATTGTGTTTCATATTTCGTCCATGGTTTTGCCACTGGGAAATAAATATAGTTTAATAAATTATCAAGTAAGTATTAGTTAAAAGTGCACACTTAATTCTATGAATAGGTTTGCTATCGACGGGCTAGCTATGCGATTTACATGTCTGGTTTTGAACCAGATTCAGGTTATATAGTGACTGAATAGTTTTTTTTACATAATATTATCTCAGCTTTGGGCAATAAAGTTAAACTATTTTTCTGATAGAATTTTCTCGAATCCTAATGGGGGCCTTACTTTCTTGGTGTTCACGTAGTAAAATAAATGGTACGGCGCACCGCACAGACTTTCTCTCTCTTTCTATAAACTCGTAAGATTTCTGAACGGAATAATGTACATTGTATCATCACCACTCCACATAAGAGCACGCATAAAATAATANAAAAACAAGTGTGGTGTGAGTGATTTGTAGCGCATTATAAGCACCACAATCTCATATACTAGTAACCCTTAATTTTTGAAGTAAAAAAGGCAACATTTTTCTTCTAAATAAACCTTATTGTGATTATCTATCATTCTCTTCAAAATTACCATATTGGCTATCTAAATAACTGATCATCTAAGTGTATTAATAGAAATGCTAGCTGTTTTCTTCAGTTGAGAAATGTTTTACAAATTTGAGGTACAATATTCGATTATTTTTAACACATTATTTACCCCTTTTTGCACCCTCACGCCTTACGAATTTATAATAGCTATAGTCGTTAACCATGTGATCTACTTTTCTGTTTTGAACGCGCTTTTTAAATCATCTATGGAACAAAAAACTTTGTAGTTTAATCCGGCCTAACGCCGCGAGATATCTCCAGTGGCAACTTAATGTGCATCAATGTATTGCGAGTTGCGTTATTTTCAATGGATTTCTAATCACATAATTATTTATTTTAGCAGTGTGTATATTGTGACATTTAGAAAATGAATAAAATAGGACCGTAAAAATGGAAGTTTAAAGCTTGTAATTTTTTGTTAGCTTATGTTTTATATATATATTACATTATTCAATGATTAATCAAACCATCTCATAATATATTTATTTATTGTTTGTTTCCATTACTCTTTTTTATTTATTGTAATGATTGATCCAGGTCCGCATCTTTGCTAGTCTGCTCGACACCATTGTGGAATTGAAATTGAGGATGAGAGGGCGCTTAGTTTCCTGTCCATAAAGTCTCCTAGATGCGTTCTTTCTTAATAGGCGAGACATTCATGCCGGCGGCAATGGTCTATGAGTAAATGAAAGTTATCCAGGCTGGTATGATGACGCTGGTGCCCCTAGTCGTCGCTTTTAATGATCCATGATGTGACACGAGCATTTACGAGTATTGTGCTCTTTTTATTTTAAATGTATACCCATTCACAGTGGGCTTTTTAACACAATACTCTTTTAGTTCACAAACTTGTGTAGTAACTTAATATCAGGGTCACAAGAAAAATATACATTTTAAAACGTATTTCAGAGACCAACAAGATTCAAGACAAAGTTTGATATGATATTATAGTCGGAAATAAGTATTTTTTTAAACAAATAAACTACTGGTTTGGTTGAAGGCATGAATATCTTTTATTTTATTAGTAAGTTAATTGTCGAAACAAAAAATGCCTTAAGTAATAATTTCAAATCCAGTCGAATGAAATATGCCAACTTGAACAAGTGAATTGAACTCGGGACCTTTGGATTTTAATTCCATCCTAGGTTAGATTCCCGCGCCCATGCTATAATTTTTGGCTTGATTGAATTTGATTCCATGATCAGGACTGATACTGTGGGCAAACTGCACGTATCAATTTGTGAACCTTATGAACTAATTAATAAATTTAAAACTTTAACCGTAGCTTACATACCAAACTACATGTTCAGATTCAGAGAAAGCAGATTTGTGCCATAAAATAAAGTCGGTAGTTATTTGACAATTTTTTTTATTTTACTACTGCGTCTTACCACCCATTCGGTTTATACGCTTATTTACTAATAATAGTGCGTATAACCCGAACGGGTAGTAAGACGCGGTGCTAATAATAATAATAATAATACTAATAATGCAAATGTGCTAGGGACGAGAAAGGTTACATTTAGAGGAAGTGAACCCACATTTGCGTGGAGAGTGTGGGGAAATAATTTAGTAAATATCACCCTCAGCACACCCGACTGGAATCGAACCATGCTCTACCCATCATCGATATTATAGTATATTGCAAAGGTGACGCCTTAGACCTTTCGGCCACCGAAGCGGATCGAACAAATGTTAAGGTGCGGCCGAAGGCAGCGTGAGTAATTTTACATTTTTTATACCATTACATTTTTTTGGCCAAAATAAAACATTGTTCTCCAGTGGCAACATAGAGTTTAGTTTTCTGCACATGCTAATATCAACAGAGCTTGAGTATCTTTCAAGGGTGTCCTGGAATTTGGTCAAAACATTTTCTCTTTATTTAAAAAGTTTTGACAAAATTCCAGGACACCCTTGACAGATATTCAAGATCTGTTGATATTAGCATGTGCAGAAAACTAAACTCAATGTTGCCATTGGAGAAATATTTGATTTATTTTGGCCAAAATTTTCAATTCTATAAAAACTGTAAAAATACTTGCGTTCCCTTCGGCCGCACCTTAACGGCAGGCAATAAGCTGTAGGGCTCTTAAAAAAAACCACACAAATACGACCAATACCATTTAAGCATCATGACAGTTTTAACTTGTTTGGAATCTATTTTGACGATGTACACTACCACTGGATTTTATAAAGAACATCTACAGGAAAGAACTTTTTTTATGGTTATAAAAGTTACTAAAATGATTGGAAGTTATTTAAAACATAATGTCATGAGGACGTTATGAAAGATTTGAAAGATGGGAAAGCAGCTGGCATCGATGACGGCCCTGCAGGAATGATAAAGAATGTTGGCGATGGGATTAAGGGCCAGTTTCATAGTCAGACTTAGCATGCCTAAAGTGCGAGTCGATACTAAATACAGGACGACACTTACCTAGACCAAAATGGAATGGGCCAGTTTCGTATATGAAACTGGCCCATTCCTTTCAATTTCAGGTAGGTGACGTCTTGTATTTAGTACAGCGCCGCACTTGAGGAGTACTAAATCTGACTATGAAACTTGCCCTAAGAGTGCACAGCATAGACTTCTTAAATCAATATGACTAGGAAGATGTGCCATAGGGATTTCAAAAATGCATTATGGGTCCCTTCGCTAAGAAAGAAACAGCATCCAGCAAGTGCGAAGAGAACCGGACCCTCAGCGCCCTCTCATATTCGTCTATAATACTTAACAGAATCATACACAGTCGAATGGAAAGTAAATTGGAAGCCTTGCTCACGGAGGATCGATTTGGGTTTAGAAGAGGTAAAGGAACGAGAGAGGCAATCCTGGCTTTAAGGCTATTAAAATATCGAGGAAGAAGCGGAGATAAGAAAGGTGTAATATAAGACATATCCCTGTCTCCTACCATCTTCAACGCGTAGATACAAGAATTTCATTTTCTAAACCTATTGATTACTATCAACACACAATAATTTCTATGCACGAGCACGAAAGGCCCTACTAATTTTGCCGATAAAGGTATTTTCACATACCTTCCAGGCTTATTTTACGTACGTGACCAACGTCTTTATTTCCCCTCCAAAGGAAGCTGTGCTACGAATTTTTATCGCTCAAGAAAAATCCGCCAATCCCATTGGGGCTTGAACCCATAAACATCGGGTCCTGAGCGAGCACTTTACCCCAAGATCACCGTGGTCAACTGCATACAAGAAGTTATGGATATTGTGAGAGACCTAGTGGAAGGGGGTGAAAATGGGAATGGCCAAAGGGTTGACATGCTGAGGCTTGTGGATGATATTGCTGTCATCACGGAGAATATAACATATTTGGAGGATATTGAACGTGACGAAGGAAATCCTCAGCG
>CABFWB010001307.1:0-21603 GCA_902151455.1 Timema bartmani
TGCTCATGAGGTTTCTTGGACAGCTACTATAATAAAACTGAGGTTTTTTAGCCTAGAAACGGAAATGGAAAGTTAGGTTTCGTTAAAGGGCTTTGATCGGTTTATTTATCAAATGATGTCACGGTACAGAAACAAAATAAGAACAAAAATTGTATGAATGGAAAACAATAAGAAATGGGTATAGAAGAATATGTATAGATTGAAAATTAGCGAGTAAGCGAGGAAAGGAGAGTAATATATTTAAAATATATATGAAGATTCATTTTTGTACATACGTTTTAAAATAAACTATTATAGTTTTGAAAGAAATGTTAAAAAAATTGGTTAGTATTAAATGATATTTTCTCCTAAAAACAACTATACAATGCTTTCATCATCTAAAACAATATCTAATTAATAATTTTTAACAAAACCCCTAGAGCATTTTGTAAAAATTTAGAATTATTAAATTTTCATTAATCAGTAAAGTAGGTACGCTTAAATCTAGAGCAAGAATTAAAGTCCTTATTTTTCCTTAAGTTATGATCATATAGAATCTAAATACAAAGTTCAAATGAAGGCCATCATCACGTTTAGCTGTAGCCGGTTACAGGCAGACATATGGACAAAGTTTTTAAAATTTATTTTTGAGTGATCCCATCAAAGCGTCAAAATCCATCATAATCAAGAGTTAAAATTGGTTCAAGCTTACAATACTTTCTCTAAATGAGAGAGTAATATGGAAGAGAATAATTTATTTTTAACCTTGCTACTTTTTTTTTCATCGTATCTCACAACCCGTTCGGGTAGTACGCATGCGCACTAGCTACGCTAATGTGTCAAGGATGAGCAAGGTTGAACGTATTTGCGTGGCAGATCAAGAGGTCATTTACTAAAAAGCAGCCTCAGTACACTCAAACTCCTAATAATCAACAGTCTAGTCTTTTACGAGAGTGACGACTTAAACTATTTTACCAGCGAGGTAGGTTTTTTTTTTAGTTAGGCTTTATTTACAGTATTAGGTAACTTTATATTGAATTCAATGGCCCCACACAATATTATCACATTTTAAGCGTCTGCATATTTTTTTAAACAAAAAAGCTATTTATTTAAAAAAATAAATACATAACTATTTTAAATAATTAATTATCCTGTAAATCACTAACTCTGTGATCTAGTGGGTTAAAGCTCCTGGCTATAGAACCAAGGGTCCTGGGTTCGATCCCCATCGATTTCAGATTTTTCTGTGAAGCATTGGTACTGGAATAGGTAAACTCAGTCTCGTGAAAACAATTGAAGACCTACTTGAAGTAATGGTTGTAATCTATAAAACTGAGATTAATGGACATGAGGTTGGTTGTGATATCCACGTGACACCCTATTACTGCTAATGTTGGCACTATATTCGCCAACATGTGGAGGCCACTCATTTGGTGTAGCTCGATGACGGGCTGATGCCATAGAGTATTTTTATTGTCCAATAAAATAATTTTCAAAAATAATCGCTTAAGACTATATTTACTTTATTTAGAAAATGTAGTTTTTAAATTTAAAAGCCACCCACACTGGTAGTCACAGGAAGAAAGGTGTCAGTCATTATCTAATTTCTGAGGACAGGAAATTCTGCGTTCAAATACGAGGTGGTGGGGGATTTTTTTTTTTGACATTGCGTCCTACTACCTGTTCAGACTATACGCGTATATATGAATCACGCTAACGATCTACGGATGAAGAAGTTCGAATTTAGAGGAAGTGTGCACGCATTTGTCTGGCAGAAGAGTGGAAAACCATTTATGAAATCTACCTTCATTATACTTGACTAGGATCTAACCCTGATCTCCCTGTCCTGTCTGATGTATTGTACAAAATGTATTTTCTAAATGTCATACCGTTTTCCCTCCAATCAAAGTTGCAGTACAGTTTATCTAAATCCTATGTGCATTATGATAAATATAAGATTACTAATCATATCTAATTTATATGTTTTATTGTCAAGTTTTGTTAACAACACCGGGAATATATAATACTAGGAAACATAAAAAATGAGGTAATTTTATCAAGAATGTTGAATTAAGATTTATTTGAAGAGATTAAAATAAAAATCTTATCAATCCTAAGTGGGTGTTCGTCGATCCCAAATATCAATAATTTATAATTTCAACCCTTGAATATGAATGAACTTAATCTCCCCGTTGTTGTCTACTAGGATCTTATTGATTTAGCCATCCAAGCTATATGTGTGTTGTATTAACAATTTGTCAAGTATTACAGTTATTTATAGGTAGGGCTATTCAAACCTTCACCCTATATAATGGCAGTAATTTTTGTTGTTGTAATTTGTGGCAACACTGCTTGCAGTTGTTTGTTAGCCTTAATGTTATGAACCAGTAAACATATATTTTATAATATGCAAAAGTTAAAGACCTATTTTTGTGTGCACTGACAATTTTGAACGAAATAGCTACTCAAAAACTGATTAGTGGGGAGTTTTTTTTATGGTTATTTTCTTTTACCAAAAATAATCTATATTACATTTTTAATTAATGTTTATATGGTAATTATTAATGGTATATGTTAAAAAATATAAAACCATCAGAGTTATATATAAAAATATATGAAATATAAAGGGGGGGGCTCAATGATCCCCACCCACCCCTTACTAAAACCTGTGACAAAACATAGCATAGGATTGCTGGTTAAGCCACAATTTTACAACAAAAAAATCCCCATCACTCTGCCGGGATTCAATCTCTGACTCTCAATTCAGTGTCAACCACGCTAATTCGTGCACCAAAATCCAAATGATGCTTAAAACACTGTGTAGTTCAAACATATAAATATTCATGTTTTTGTGTAAAAAGTGAAATATAATTTAAATTAAAATCTAGTACTGATATCACAAAAATTGGTGAGATAAGTTTTTAAAATAAGACGGGAATGTAGCCAGTTTCGAGGATATAGCTAATCATAGTAGTTACGGAATACGACTATACTCGAATGTATTCATACGCCATGTGGCATGTTCTAATGGACCCTCACTTTTGATATATAGTGATTTTTATTTACACACATCATTGGGCGTATGAACTTATAGATTTTTATCGGAAAGCTTTTTTTTTACCGAGTATTTAAAATAAAAAAGATATGCTTAGGAGAAAGTATTTAAGTTATAAGTTATAGAAACTAGTTTTATATAGGAATAAAAAGTCTTAAAATATAAAATCATATTATATAACCGCACTGGTAGACACTCTAATAGAGGCGTTACTATCGTATTGTCTAGTTTTACGTTGATGGAGTTTTCAGGACTCTAATCGCGGATGGTTGTAGTTAAATCTGTTTCCTAAATTATTTAATATTTTTTCTACACACAAACTTCAACTATTTTTATCTAAATTATACCTTATTCAATCCTACCCATTTTGTGTTAATATACAGTTAGCTTTGTCGGGTGGAAATATGAAGTCCAAGGGAAACAAAATAAAAAATATAAGATTGAGTTTATTGTTTTGGTTCTGAATATTAGTACAAAATAAGATTGATTAACTTCTTGGTTACAGTTTTTAATCATCTTGAAAGCTTGAAGGCATATTTTCCTAAACGGTTTCACACTCTTTCTCGACCGAAATGTAGGTACATCTCCTTTAAATAACTACCTTCCTCATTCTTTTCCCATTAGAATAATTAACCCGGAATTGGTACAAAGACGTGGTGATATTTTTTTGTAATTTTCCATTTAAAAAATGGTTCAATTAGTTAATACAAACATTTTGCACACGTGAAGGAGTTTGGGGGGTGGGGGAAGAAGAGAATCTGGGAGGTAGAAATATCATAGGTTTATTAGTCGGTCATATAACATGTTTATTATGTAGATTGAGTTGGGTTTGGAGGCAAAACGAACGAGCGAATACGCATTTAAGAAAACAAAAGTAGTAGAAGACGAACAAAAGAAAGAACAGCAAAGCGAGAAAAGGAAGACATTGAGATTTAGATAAACAGAAAATCTAGAAGATATGAAGAAAGAAAGAAAGACAAAGTTTGAAAGGAGAGAATGATGTGATGCCTCGACGGCATGAGACAAAATGAGAAAATTGAATTCTCACTTTGGTTGAATGAGGAGGGGGGGAGGAGAAAAAAAAAATCCCCTTTCCTCTCTTCGTCAGCACTCCTTCACAGCAAAGACCAAGTTTATAATGAAGACAGTTTAAATAATGAAGATAGAGGTAGAAAGGCGATGTTTGAAAAGTGTTGGTGGTGAATGGTTGGTAGGGCTTTAAGGGTTGTAAAGATGATTGAGCCAGAGAAAGAGGGTAAGAGATAGAGATGTTGGTTCGAAAATCTTTGGTGACATTACCTCTTCAGATTTTGCTTCACTGGTTTCAGAACAACCAAATCTTACTTATTTTTGGTAACTGTCGTTATTATTATTATTGCTTTAGTAAATACATCTTTGCTTGAAAATATACTTTTGAAAATTGAGATGGATAAGAAATTGTTAAAAAAGAAATGTAATGGGATGGTCCAAAATTTTTATCTGTTTATTTTAAACGAAACAAGTTTAGCAAAACCACATATATTGGATTTGTTTTATATTTTTATATTTTATATTTTAGTTAATTGGAAACTTACATTAGGGGTAAGGTAATTGTGTAGTCAGTTCTCGGTAATTTTGTAAATTTATAACTTTTAGAAAGTTTTGCATTTATTTTTGTTACAAACATTTTGGCGAGGTGGATCAATACATAATTGAGTTATGGAAACGATTTAATGTTAGAAAATCCCTCATATATCGTATCCACAGTACATAGCACATTTTATTAACAGTGGAATATTCTGAGGAAAAATTGCCAGGTATGCTGTAATCTGAAAGCTGCGGGGAGGATTCGGGGGTCAAAGACTATTTACTACCCTTGACCAAGAAGACCAAGAGATCCCGATCCTGGATATATGTAAACATGAGTACCTATATCTTAGAACAGTGGATCTAAAATATTTATGATTTTATCGTACTCGCATGCTATTTTATGAAACTTCGCGTCTTCCAACTCACCTCTTTTTCGACTTATTTATATCCTTGTTTGAATATCCACATTTACAGCCTACTACATATCTGACTTCATAAAAGAACACCAGAACTATGCCAAAATACACCAAAACGTGAAACTACCTATGATTATCATCCACTCAAACACAGCACACTGCAGTTCATCGCAATACCTAAATAATCAGATATATAAGTAAAAATGTCAGGGCTAAAGGTGAATTCACATGTACGCTGAAATTTTAAAGTAGTACAGTAACTGTTGAATCACACGTTCGCCGAAAAACTAGCGCAGAACAGAAACGTGCTCACGTGACGCACTCTAAGCCAAACACAAGATTTACGCTTAATCGGCGCGAGTTGTCCTGCTGAGGTTCAACTATTCTCTACTTTGTCCGCTCTGCTCAAGATGTTAGGCATAGGAGAACCAATCAAATCTCAGAACCAACCATCTTAAATCAATGCGCATGCGAATTTGATAATGCATGCACTCTACAGCCAGAAACTAGCAAACCGCTTTGTTGGCCGTTGTGAGGAGATTTGAAATAACCCGTTAATGTAAAACGTGTGTATAGATGTATTGGATTATGCCATGACACAGCATTTTAATTTGTTAACATCCATCGGGACAATGATATAAAATATATGTCTATCTACTAGTAAATAAAATCTGTTAATAGTCAGCTGTCTTACGTTAAAGTTTCAATGCATTATGGGTCAATTTAAAGTGTGTAAATTATGCACCTCTGAGGCAGATTCTGATTTTTATTTTCGGCGAACTTGTGAATCAAGCTAAAGTCAGCACCACTTAATGGTGCAGCTGTTCATACGCTCGTGGAAAGTTGGGAATCTCTGCACCGAAACGTTAATAAAATATTACAACAAGTTACTGTATTTAAAATAAAATTAGATGTTTTACTTACTGCCGGGGTTTGATTTTTTCATTGATAAAACTCGTGGCTTCCAATAAACTGTCGTTTTTCATCATCACTTTTGAGACCCGCCATCATGAGAATGTGCTGTTTTTATAAATAACGCATGTTCGAAACTTGAAAGCTTGCGCATGCGCTAATCAGGTCTTCTTGGCCGGTTTTCTGTAAAAGTGCTGGAAAAATTGAAATGATCTTTACTCGATCAGATCGGGCTACCCTTGCTTAGCGGACTTCATGGGATTGGATTAGAGCTGTCTTGTGACCAAATCTCAGTATTGCTCGGGTTTTACAGCGAACGTGTGAATCCACAGTAAGAGAGCTATGAGCAAACTTCTGACTGAATAAGAGTGACATACCCTATTAGATTGGTTGAGTGTAATTAAAATTACACACATGTAGCATTTTCATTTGTTTGAGGTATTTAGCGTACACTATGATTATATCAGCGCACGACTTTTAAACTAACTTAAGTCTAGAACAGACACAGCACACAGTCCCCCGCCGTTAATTCATCACCGTTAGAAGGGAAATCCAAATTTTACCAATGATATTTTTTTCGCCCATGCCGGAAGTTAAACCCGGAACCCTTAGTTGAGTGGGCAGGCAAACTACCGACTGAGCTAAGGTTTCGGACTTACAGGTAGCAATCCGAAAAGTAAAAAAAAAAACATAAAAAGAGTAAAAGGAAGTATTACATGTATCAAGCGTCCACCAGATCTTGGTGGAAGAAATAAAGTAGATTGTTCAACTCATGTTGCAATAATAGAGCCTAATTATGAGCCTAAAACAATTTATTAAATCCTAATTATGCTCAAGAAGCTATTTAGATCCGTAAATTGTAATAACAGTAACAAAAGGGAGATGTTTTCTTACCTAGCCTAATACTCTATCGCTACATCATTGGTTTAATGTTAAGACATTTACATCTGTAAATAAATTTAATTTTACCTGTTACTGATAAATTATTTTGAAATTGTGAAATTACACTCCTAGCTTTTGGGATTCTTTGATGTATAATTACATAAAATCACAATGACTAATCATTAGATAATGTAAGCTGCAAAAAATTATAAACTTATGAGAAAAAACTAAAAGAGCCACGGTTAAAACTCCATAAATACTTCATACTAAAAACAAAAACACTGTCTAGCTACTACATTTAAATTAGTCCCTCATTACCCCCTCCCCTATTTCACCTGTGTCTACTCTAAAATGATGGTATACTCTATTCACGGTAGGAATTACTCTCTGAAAGGTCTTTTTTCCTACCAATATCCTACTATATAATAGCTTTCTGGTAGGGAAAAAGGCCTTTCAGAAGACAATTCCTCCGCTGAACAGACTCTAAATATGCTTGCCAAATACATGATGATAAAAGTGCCTATAATGGATAAATATAATCAAATATGTATTTAATTAATACATAATTTTAAGCTTGTTGTTTATACGATTATTTTACAATATTATTTGAATTTATTTTATTTATTTGAGCTATACTAGCCTAGTTAATAAAATCATTGTGATATTGATTCTTGAATATTTGTTCAATAGTAAGCACACTGTTTTACTTGCGATAAGAATTCAGCAGGCCCTGGATTTTAAACACCCTAGTTCATTGGCCGATGTTGATGTCGAGGGGAAAGGGGGAGTGTTGCGACCCCAAGTACATTGGTCAAGGTCATTAGAATTTCTCTAGCTTCTTGGAATATGAACAAATATTAGTTTAAAAATTAATAATATATAGATAGATATTAAATGTATATTAATTCACAATTTAAAAATTACTATCCACACAGTTTGCACAAACAGCATAGAATTAAGAAGCTAGTCCATATAATTATGGGTATGCGGCGCAGGACTAGCATACTCAGAGAATACGCCACTGTTTATTAACATTTTATATTTGTAGCTAACAACTCTATTACTAAATTTATCTACATTATATATTAAGTAGGGTTTCTATGTAACAATTTTAAAATGTAAATATTTAAAATACATATTATTGTTCTTTGAACTAATTTGCCAATTTTCCTCAAGTCAAATAATTTTAATCTCGGTATAGTGCGTATCACTCTATCCATAAGGATTAAACACATATGAACTAATTACATTCATCTGTTGGGCAAGAGGAAGGTTGAATTTAGAGGAAGTGTACTCTAAAGTGCGTGGAGGATGAGAGGAAAACCATTAAGGCTAACCACCTTAAGGGCCGGTCTTATGACTACTAGATAAATATTGCTATCGGAAGAGTTAAAGTTAGCGACCAGATAAAGGTTATCAGCCACTTTAATATTTTACGTGTATTATGAACTTAATTTACATGCCGGATAGCTATGTGAAGGATAAATATATTTTTATGCAGAAAACGCAAGGCTTGTACGGTTTTACTGGTGCGCGCATGCGTATAAGCCCTACTCTTACCACTACTAACCGGAAAGTGGCTACAACGTTCAACATTTGTTAAATAATGGCAGCTAAACGAGTGCGGGTAAACATATGGTGTCACGTGGGCGCAGAAGCTAAGATGTCTTGCAAGAACTAATTTTGGGGTCTGTCAAAATGTGGTCAATATTTGGGTACAAAGTTTACAAAATTTATTTTACTGTACTCACATTTTGATAATTTGTTCTTATATAAATATAACTCTACAAATAGCTTTTCAGTTTATATAAAGGTGTGAATTAAATGTTATAACTTTATATTTAGCTAGAACCTGGGCCTGTGCTTACTAAACACGTCGACCAAGATTATAGCCCAAAAACAGATTCTGATAGGCGAAACCTCATGAAAAACAACGCGTCACTATGGCAACAACCATTTTAACTTTAAGATAAAAGTTATCAGGTACTTAAGCTTCCCGATAAAAATGTGATGGATAAATGTATTTTATCTGGTAGATAAATGCTATCTGGCAGTCATAAGACCTACTTTTAACTTATAGACCTGATATAAATATTTATCTCCCAGATTAATATATATCTAGGAATCAAAATCGGCCCTTATTACATCTCACCGTGATTCGAATTCTCATCTCTCCATCAGCAGTCTAGCTTATTGATAAAGTTACGCGCTATACCATTAGTGGCCCAAAGCAGGGCTAGCTCAATGCTAAGTAAATGCTAAAGTATGTATCACCATAGAACACACGTCTTTCTAAGTAATTAATTCAGTAAACCAGTTTACATTTTGACAACTTTGCCAGTAGCTTTAGGAAGGTTTAGACTTTTGCTACGGGTGAGAATTCTCCTCACATAGTAAAAAATAGAATTATTTAATTATTTTTTTAACAAATGTCCTTTACATTAGTGAAATTAATCGATTTAGTCAACCCAAAACCACAAAACACTCTGAGATCATGATTAATTAATTCAATAAGTTTATAATAATTACTAGTCCATTAATATAACTTCTAATTATTCCATTAATATAATGTATTTGCTTCAAGTCTTGATATTCACCTAGGCTAGACGCATTTAATTACGACAGTAAAGAATAAATTAGAAAGTTAAGAGTAGCCTACTGGTAATTTTGTGAAGAGAAAATGTAAAATAATTTAGAAAAACTACGATCGAGACCCCTTGCAAATATTTGAATCCCAACCTCCCATTCTGTATCAAACTAGAATAACTGAGCTTTAATTTAATGTATTCCCTCTTCCCACCGATGCAGGCTATTCCATGCTAATGTAAATGTTGAAACAGATACAATGGTTGAAACAATTCCTCTACATCACTTCAGTTTATAAAGGTAATTAGATGGGAGGCTGATTTGGTGGCCACATGGTCTAAGGCATAAGTATCACAATAGACCAAACTGCTGAAGACAGTGAGATCAGGCCTCGAATCTTGGTAGGGTCTATATTGAGGGCTTCCAAAAAAAATTCCCACTATCCTTCCACACAAATGATGGTAGATTACCCCTAAAATGCGTCCTTACTCATCCCTACCCCATTAGAGTAACTATCATATGCGTTTATGCTGAACAGGTAGTAAGACGCGATGGTAAAAAACAACATCACATGTGCTCTTTCAAGACTGTCAATATAAATATGAACCATTATGTTCATGTTTTATCCCATGATGCTTTACAGCCGTTTTAAAACAGGTGATATCAATTACATCCTTTTCCCCGGAAGGGTAGCAGTCCTACTTTCACGCAGTTCAATTTAACCCTATCTTACATCACTCAAAAGGGGTGGAGATATGGACCTGCACCCCCCACGCACGTGGGGGGAAGAGGGTGCAGGAGGTTTGGAGAGGGATTTGTTGACGCAAATCTAAGATAGTTTGTAGGGGAGCTAGTTTTTAGAAGAAACAAGAAAATATGAATGGGACAGCTATATTTTATTGTACATTTGATTTAACTTATTTTAGACATTTATTGCAATCCTATCCTTTTTGATTATTTTCTTCAAACTGTTGCCTAATAAATAGGCATAAAGAAAAATGTATCTATTCTTTTATAATTAAACTATATTTATGTATAAATAATAATTTAGCCTCAAAATTTTAAAAAAAGTGGAATTTTCTTGCTAATAAAGTGGAATGATAGCCTGAGAATTAAATGGAGAATTTTCTTGCTAATAAAGTGGAATGATAGCCTGAGAATTAAATGGAGGCGGTGCTATGTTTCAAGTAACAGAGTTGGGGGCGCCATTAAGCCAAGCCTCACCACTGACACCAAAATGTGGCTATTAAAGGTTAAGATTGCTACCTTTTAGGACACATGAAGTGTAGATCAAGCAACGATCTTCTGATTCATTAGTTGAAACATGCAAATACAGACACCCCGAGCGATAGTAATAATCTCTAGAACTTCAACTACAGAATCTTCTAGATTATTTTTATTTGAATTCCAAATAGAAAATTTTAAGTGTAATAATATTAACAAACATATGGAGTAATTTAACTGGTCTTTATGAATTGACTTACTATATAAGAACAAGACTTACAAACTAACTTAATTTTAGTTTAGTGAGTTTAGTCAATGGACAAATGCATGCTCTAATGCTTCTAGAAAAAAAGTAAGAGGACGAATTAAATCTTGTATCTACACAATAGGTAACAACATGATTTTAACTTTACCGTTAAAATAATTGTTTTTCACGTTTTGTGAAATAAATGTGCAAAATTTTGTTTAGTGACATCGGCATTCAAGTTTAATGTGAGCTTGAAGCTGTAGACCGAGTGACCATCCTTACGTGGTGGAGATAGTTTCTCGATTTATTAACTAGATCTTACTGTATATGGCTATCAAATATACCCTTTGCGATAACTCTGATTAAAAATAAAAGGTAGCAATACGAAGATACTACTCTCCATTGTTTGATGACTGTATGTGAAGCAAGCTCTGTGTAAGAAAACACATCGCTCGCTGGGACTTTGGGACGTAAGCAATGTGGAGCCGAGAGAAATAGCGGGTGAGTCCTGGAGGGGCTGGGGTGGAATTGGGAGAGTTAAGCATTAGAGCGCGAGCTAACCCGCTACATTTGTCTTACTGGAACCATCCTTCCCCCAAACCCCACCCCTCTCCGGGATGGCCTTCCCTTGAAATACACACCACACACTTGTCTCTGCTCGGATTGCTGCTATTTACAAGGTAGAGACTACTTGGGACAGGGATGTACACACTTGTCTTTGTTGGTATTGTTGCCATTTATTGGGCAGGGACAGCTTGGGACAGGGATGTACACACTTGTCTTTGTTGGTATTGTTGCCATTTACTGGGCAGGGACAACTTGATACAGGGATGTACACACTTGTCTTTGTTGGGATTGTTGCCATTTATTGGGTAGGGACAACTTGATACAGGGATGTACACACTTGTCTTTGTTGGGATTGTTGATATTTACTGGGCAGGGACAACTTGATACAGGGATGAACACACTTGTCTTTGTTGGGATTGTTGCCATTTACTAGGCAGGGACAACTTGCAACTTACATACTCGCATCTGTTTGAATTGTTGTCATTTAAGATTTAGAAAATATCATAATTATTGACCACAAAAACTATATCTATACGTTTCTTAAAATTTTCCTACTGTTATATTACTATATAATATTTTCATATTAGATCTTTACATAAAATTGAGTTATTATAGTCTTGGACCACTCTTACAATGTCCTACAAATTTCTTTTATCATGGTTTATAAATTTAAAAAATTTGAAGAAACCCAGACTTTTCAGTTTTTGCAAATATAATAGTGTACATTCTCCCAATATTTTACGAACAAAAATCTCGTCCTTTTCACTATTTTATATTAAATTTTAATATAAGATCTATTACCGAAAACTAATGACATACACATATATATATCTAATCATGCTGTTCCCTTACGGGGTGGACAGAAAAATGTGCATACAGCCCATAAAATAACTCAGTACTTAATCCAGTCTTACTAACATTCTCCACACTTCCATACTCTTACAAACTCTCTTAGCTGCAACAACATCCACACACCGAGTCATGCATGCTCTTTTTTTCTTAAAATCCCTTACGGTTTCTCTTTGTCACACGTTTGTTTACAACTTTTAGCCACATCCTACAAGGCCTACGCACTTCTTTTGATCCATATAATCTACCTCAATATATTTGCTAAATTATTAAATCCACATTTATCCTTTAAAAATGTTTAAACCAACGTAAGGCACTTATTTCCCATGACCTATTGGATTCCCTTTCAAACCGCTTTAATTCAGCGCCAATTCATTACTGACTCTGTCCATAAGAGTGTTTCCAAATACATATCTTAGTTATCTCATTCCAACTTAATTCAACATACTCTTGTACTTTTTTCTGACAAACCCACGCTTCAAATCCATTAAACAATGTTTGCGTTATCACAATTTTATATGCCACCATATTTTCCTTTACGATATTATTTCGTTTTTTGCAATAGTCCACATTCATCTAACTACTCTCTGATACGAATTCACACATGTGTTGAGCTCACAATATATCCTCCCATTTTTACAGAACATTATTCGCAGATACATAAAATCATTAACAATCGATTCCTGATACGTCCTTATAAAATATTATCACTTTCAATTTAGAAACATTATAAGAAGATCATTTTTGCCTATCACCACGTTCAAACGATTTAATGCATTCTGCAAGTTATTTTTACTCTCAGCCATTAATACGACATCCTCCGCATATAAAAATACTCTCACCCTCGCATTGTCCACTTGTACATCAACCACGTCTTCAAGAGCATCCATAATACACTTTATATGAATACATTAAGCAACCATAAATACATTACGCGACATTGTCTAACACCCCGTTCAATGTCAAGCCATTCACTCAAAGCTACATACACCCTAACATAGACTTCACTTCCATCATACGCCATCATAATTACATTTAATAACCATGCATCCATAAATAATCTCTAAGAACATTCCATAAAATACTCCTTTTCACGAATCGTACGCTTTATTCAGATCAACAAATTCACAATCATCTCTCTTCCTTACTGCCATTCATTTCTCAATCATTTGTAGCAATGCAATATCTGGTCCATGAAACCTCTACATGGCATGAAACCTCAATGCACACCCTAAAGCATGTCCGCAGTTTTTTTACACACCCTCTCAATAAAACTTTCCCAAATCTTTGCCTGGAATACTTAACAAACTAATTGCCCTATAACTCTCACATTCACACTTACTGCCTTTGCCTTTGTACAAATGAACAGTTACAACATTCTACCAGTAATTAGGAACATTTGAAATCCTACACACATTGAACAACTCACACAATCTGGCAATTTTTATCATGCCCCCACACTTAAGTATTTCATTTGTGATCCCATCTATGCCAGCAGCTTTGCCATTCCTTAACACTTTCATAGCTTTAGGCACCTCAACCTCACTAATTCTTTCATTTATTATAATATTTTCCTTATTTTATGATACTTTCTCTCAGTTTCCAACATACAATTGCTCAAAATACTCTCTCCATCGCTCGCTCATGCTATTTTCAATCAAGAAACTCTCACCATTTTCATTTGAGTGTCATGGGTCTTTCCTTGCACCCCCCATTTTGTTCTATTCACCTACTTCCAGAACAGCTTCTCATTTCCTTCAAAATCACTCTGCATTATTTCTCCTTCTTTTAAACTCGTTTGCTCTTCACTACTCATTACTACTTTCTTTGAATTTCTATTTTTATTTTTGTATATGTCCCACAACTTCTTACGTTCTGTTTCACTCTTCACAGCAATCATATGTTTGCATGCTTTATTTTCTCTCACAGCTTCTTTCATCATCTCATTCCACCAGGCATAACTTTTTAGGTTTCTCACCACCACAGATACACAAACACAACTTCTGATCCCTCAAATACAGCCTCTTTTATTTTGTTCCAAGCAATTGCTATATAATTCGAATTTATTTCGCCATTCCATTCATACTCTTGAAAATAAGTTTTCGCCCTGCACTCTTTCATATTGCGCTCTCAAACTTTTACACTGCCAATTTTCTACATTTATTCTTAATTGCTTAATACTCATGCGCTGCTTCCTAAAAATATTCCTACCTAATTCAACTATTGAAATCACTAAGAAGTGATCCCTTTCATATTACTCCACGCACAGCCCTAGTACTTTTTATTGAATTCCTTAGTCTCTCATCATACATTACAGAATCAATCATTGTTCTCGGTTCGACCCTTTGCCATACATAAAAGTGATTAGCTATGTGATTGAACCGTGTGTTCAACACAAACAACCCCTTTTCTAAACACAGGCTTGCTAGCTCATAAAAATTCTAGTTCAACCTATCAAAACCATACCTTTCTAACACTTTCTCAGAATTGTCTCTTTGGCTACCCATTCATTCTTATATCCAAATAAGATAATTCTTTCACCCAGCTTACGTGCAATTATAACTTCACTGAGCTCATTCCAAATGACTACACTCTCATATTCTCATATTCCCCCTCCACCAGGGCATACCAGCAACAAACATAATTCTAAGAATGAATTTTTCATTCGTACCTATAGAAGTCTAGATGACCCCCAACTCATATGTTTTCACAAACAGCTTAGCTTTTGGGCCTACTCTCTGACTTCCCCTTAACCATTCATCCCCACCTGATGACAGCACCTGGCTACTATAACTCGTCATTAAAACATCTTTCCTTTTCAGCTTGGATTGACTGACATAATTTCAATTTTTCTTATAATCATTTCCTTTAAATTTAATCCTATTTACCATACACACTCCACTCACATTCCAGTTTCCAATAGTCCATGTTTTCACCAGTTTATCAAGGAAAAAAACCTTAGTTTTTAATCTCATCTGCCCATCATAGCCTTGGTCATCTGAGTTTAATATTGTACAGTTTATTTTAGTAATCTGGGGAGAGTAAACCCGGTAACTAGCTTCGATCATACCCACCCCCAAGAAAATATTTGCTGCTTACAGTAAGGATGATGTACCTATTGGTGTTGGCAAATTTTAGCCAGTATACTACAAGTACAACCGTTGCTCGGTCTTACCCTGCACGCGTATACTGTTTCTACGAACTATTATCCATACTATAAATTCTGCCTTGCTCGCCAATATACATGTGGCTGGTGTCACTACCACTAGGGGGTAAGGAGTTGCACCGACACACTAGGGCACTAATAACAATTAATAAGTCAGTGCTTTCGGAAAATCTTACTATTTGGACAGTTCATGTTTTAAAGATTATTACAAAAATTTCTGAGATCCCCAATAACTTTTTAAAGTTTCCTTGGCTTTTACTCACATGAAATTCTTTTATATTTCTACGTTTTACCTATTTTATAGTCACGTAATAAATAGTCTTTTAGAATATAACATGCTTTATTGAGGAGAATTTTCATTTTAAAATTCATTTCACCCAATAAGTTTATTATATATACCTATCAATCCTATTCAGGAACCTGGAGTTCATTATCAACCAAAGTCCTCTCTTAGTACTAACAATTTTTACTTTCTCTCTATCTTACAGGTAGAGAAAGTATGGTGAACGTAAAAAAAAACGAACTCGAGATTTTGATGAATCTTGACGTTTCATGACTCCCTGAATCCGAAAAAGTTGTTTTTGAATTTCCGTCTGTCTGTCTGTCTGTACCTCCAACTTGAGCCTAAACTATTTTACTGATTGAGCTGAAACTTGATATTTAGGGTTTTCATAGGGTTGCCCCGGGGGTTTTTGGAATTGGATATCTACCCCTAAAATTAAGGGTAGTTTACTGAGGGGAAAAAAGAGAAAGAGTCGATTTTCTCAAAATCGGCTCTAACGATTGTGATTAAATTTCATTTATAAACATTAATAAATATTCCAAACAAAATGGCTACCCTCAATATTTCGGCAAAATGGCTTTAAGGGCTCCGGTCTGATGCGTCAATTAACATTTTTTATAATAGCTCCGAAACTATTTGAGATATGAAATTACTTAGCATTACAAATATGTATATATATTTATAATACAGATATTTTATCCGAAACATATTTTTATAAAATCAATAACTTTCAATCTATACGCAATTATATGAATTTTTTTAACTTTTTGGACATTAAAGTTTAAGTATTGCGACCGTAAAAAAAAACTAACCTGAAATGTTGATGGATGTCGACGTCTCATGACCCCCCGAACCCTAAAAAATAGTCTTTGCAATGCCGTCTGTCTGTGTGTCTATAAAAACTTAAAATTAAGGGTAGTTTACTGAAGGGCGAAAAGAGAAAAATTTGGTTTTCTCAAAATCTGCTCAAACGATTTTGATTAAAATTCGTATCTAGGCGTTGATTAAGATTATAAATAAACTGGCTATTTTCATTTTCCTATGAAAATGATTTTTAGGGTACTTTACAGAAGCGTTAATTTCCGTATCTCCACAACTATTTGAGAAACTAAACAACTTATCATTGCAAAATTGTAGGACTATTAGAAATAAAAAACTTTTATTTGACATATATTTTTATAAAAGCAACAGTTTCTGAGATATTTGCAAATATATTAATACAATTTTGTGAGCTTTAGTTGTAAACATATACTACTTAAGTCTTAACGCAATAATTCTCCAATGCCATAGAGTAATTAAATATAAGTATCTAAAAAAGTATGTTATTTTTCCTTAAATCTCTTAGGAGAAATGTTTGCATAGCAATGATCTATCTCCATTTTAGACTCAATAGTCAATATTTACATTTTTTATTGGTCAAAATGTATAAATGAATAATTAAATATCAATGCGATGACTTGAAGATCTGCAACACCTTATAAAATGTTAAAATTTTAACCAGAAATCGAAATTTTAATACGAAGTGTTGACCCTTGTGGAAGACATTAAACTGTTTGAAATGCTCTTAGGTGGACAAAGATGCGCCTCTTTTCTCATTGATTATATATCATTGTATATTATTTTATGCGTGTTCTTATGTGGAGTGGTGATGATACAATGTACATTATTCCGTTCAGAAATCTTACGAGTTTATAGAAAGAGAGAGAAAGTCTGTGCGGTGCGCCGTAGCATTTAATTTTAGAATTATCATTGATATAATGCCGTTTTCACTAATTAATTCTAGATGATGTTGAAAAATGTCTACAATACATGGGTATAATTCCCCGTGCCCTGTTGTCACTCATTATATTTCAAATTAGATAAAAGATACCACGGCCAAAGGCTAATATTTTGCAGTTTTTAGGGCATAACATATTTTGGTAGAAATAAATAGATTAGTTTCTCAGTGAACGAGTTCAGCTTACTTTTTATAAAAGTAATTTTAACAGATCTTTAATATTTGTCATGATAATTTTGGCATTCAATAATACATTTTTAATTAATATAAAATGTTGTCATTAGATTTCATTATTTTCATGGTAAATATTCAAGAAATTTTGAGACTACTATGTTTATAAAATCAAACTAAACGTTTTAATTTTATTTATTATGTAGACAATTATTTTGTTGTAAAAAATAAAAAATAAGTGTTTACTCTCCCCTCCTCTCTGTTCCCCTCAATAAATGCATTTTCATTATATAAGTTTTAGTAATTTGATCATAGCCCAATCTTCAACATAAAAACTAATTGCTCTATCTGTTTACGAGAATAATTAGAATGGTTTTGTAGTGGAGTACTGACGCGCAAAGCCAAAGGTCTTGAGTTAAATTCCCGTGTCCAAATTCTTCACTTTATTGAGAAATATAAAACATATTTCAATTGGGTTTTAACGTGTCAGCGCTATCGGCCATAGACAAGGTCTCTTCTCACGATATAATTGCTATTCTTTTCAATTTAAAAGCACTTAATTCAATCCATAATTAGCACCAAGTTAAATAATTGAGTATATTAGAAGAACCCTTCAACGTTTCTTTTGGGCATGGTCTCATATCCTTACTTTTATCCAATACCTTTCAGAAAGGTAAACCAGATGTGTCTCAACCTAACCCTGTAGTATCGAGGAAAGATAAATAAGGCTAGGACTGATTTTAATTTTTTTTTAATATGACAATAGAGTTGTGTACTTTTTAATAAACTCGGTTAGACACTGTTCCCTCGGTACGGGATGAAAAAGAGAGGGGAGGTTGGTTTCAAAAGCCCTGAGCGCAGATTGCTCGAGGGCGCTCCTGCCGGCGATAAATTGCATTAAACGTGACAAAGCTGGCGGTTAATTTATTAGACGCTCCGCTAAGCATGGCGAGTTGAGTCAAATGGGGGTGCTGCTAAAGGCGCCGGCTGTCTTCCCGGATAAACGAAGAGAGGAGACGTCGACACGTTAGTTTCTTTGCACACACACACACACACACACACACACACTGCGGCTTGTGAGGTAAGGTTCGTGAAACAAGATGGTGAATCCCTACCGTTGAGTAAGTATTGTTAAGCAAGGTCTATGGAGTAAGGCTTGGGAAACAAGGATTGTAAATTCTGATAAGTAGAGGCAAGGGCTGTAGAGTAAGGTTCGTTAATCAAGGATTTTGAATCATAAGTGGTAAAGCAAGGCTCTTTAAGTAAGATATGTGGAGCAAGGTTTGTGAAGCAAGAATTGCAAACTATGACTAGTGGAGCAAGGGCTGTGGAGTAAGGTTAATAAAATTAGGATTGGGAATCCTTATGAGCGAAACAAAGATTGTGAGGCAAATTTAGTGAATTTTGCAAGTACTATGAAGCAAGATTTGTGAATTGAGTATTGTGAATCCTGCCTGGTGAAGCAAGGCTCAGCGGGCAAGGATTGTGAACTCTTAAATATATTATTATTACTATTAGCACCACGTCTTACTACCCGTTCGGGTTGTACGCATCTTACAGTTAAAACAATACTCGTGGAGCAAAGTTCGTGAAGCAAGGATTGCTAATCTGGGCTGGTGGAGAAGGCTCGTTTAGCAAGGCTTGTGAATCAGGCATGGAGAAGCAAGGTTTGAGAAGAAAGGTTTGTGAAGCACGGTTTGTGAATCAAGACTAGTTGGGCAAGTCTCACGAAAGCAAGGCTTGTGAATTATAACTGGTGAAGAAGGCTCGTGAAGCAAGGCCCGTGAATCCTGACGGGAGAAATAAGGATTGTGAAGCATGGTTTGTGAAGCACGGTTCTTGAAGCAAGACGCATTAGTCAAGGCTCTTGAAGCCAGGTTCGTGAAGAAAATCTTGGGAAATAAGGCTGATGAAGCAAGAACCATTAAAAAAATGTTCTTGAAGTAAGGCTCGTGAAGCAAGGCATGTGTAGCCTAGCTGTTTGGTAGTATAATATTTCTGTGTTCGCACCCTGGCAAATTTATATGAAGTTGAACATTTTCCCTCCAAGATTTTATTTTCTGATGAATTCCACGTTGCGTTGGAAGGTTAATTGAACAACCAAACGACATGATTTCTTGTTTTTAACAACCTATTTAGATTATTGCACGTCCTCTACAGGCCTGAAAAGGTCCCTTTCTGGTTTTCCATTTCAGCCATACTGTATTTACACTAATGTACTAGGGATTCAAACCCCTGTCTCCCTTTTATCGGCACGTCGGTTTATTGCAAGAGTGACGCCTTAGGCCATGGACACACACACACAGCACTGGTAGTGGAGAGCTGAGCAGAGCTTACAATTAAAACGTACAAAGAGCAATGACGACGGCCTAACAGAGAGCGCAGCTGACAGCGGTGCAGAGAGGAGATAGATACGTGTAGCGAAGCTGGTTGCGTAGCGGACAATTCACTTTGTGATTTGAGACTGGTTGAGGCAGAGGATATTTTAATTTCTGGTAGTAATAGTTTATATAGGAAGATGATTTTGCCGAAATAGTTTGTAAAAAATTGATTTCTGAAATTTGCAGAAGAATTCTTCTTTGACAGAAGAATAAAGATAATAGAACATGAAAAGGATTTTTTTGACATCCTCGTAAAATAAAAAATTTAGTTGGATATTTTTAAATTTTTCATATAAATGATGAAGTTCTCTATAAAATTATCACTGTTCATTTATTTCGTGGATACAGACTTTTATATGCGATGAGTTAATCGTACGAAATTTTAAAGCTACATTTACAGTTAACATCAAGCCACTGCTTGACAATCCGTGGCTGTTCAGAGACTGAACAGATTTTTATGCGCTCTGATATGCTGAGTGTGTGTATCCATAGTAGGTATTCCTGACTGCTCTGCTCTCCACTTTAAGCTACACTGACGGATTTGACCACCTAAGGGATATAATATCGTTAGTGGGGTAGGAGTTTGGTTTAAGACAGTTCAAGTTAGACTTATTTTATTTATATATGAATATTAACCCATTTCTATAAATTCCAATTAAATCTATTAATGGTAAAAATATTAGTTTAAATAATGGCAATAGTATTTATATTAAGTGATAATTTTAATACTTCAAAATATGGCTTACCTAATCTCCTAACCTTATTTTCTTAGTGATTAGTACTTAGTCTAACGTACGAGAACTAAAAGTGTAGCTTAGATAAAATACACTGGAGTCATCACCAAGATGGGATGGTAAAATCACAGCAATAAACCAACCACATTTGGAAAACTTTTCCTTACTAACCCCTTCAAGAATCGAACGTGCTCCTCCCCCTCCATGTGAATAAAAAAAATGTTATAGACGTATTTTTCCAGGCTGCAACCATTAAGGGACTGTTATTTAAACCTTATTGAAAACAGCTTCTAACCACCAGTACTGGTGAACACGAGAACTAAATGTATGACTCATATAATCTGGTTTGTCTTTGGCGGTAAGATCGAGATTCTAATTAGAGTCGAGTGCAATAAAGGTTGTTTACCTAAATTGTTTCCCATACACTTCCATGCAATTAGGGGTGCATTTTCTTTAAAATATGACTTCTTAGGTTATATTCATTAGTGCAATTAAATGTATACATCCTGACCTGGTAGTAATAAGTGATGCAAAGAACCCACTTTGAATCAGATTTGGTCAGATTCTACGCTACTTCATTTATTCAAACAAAGTAATAAACAAGCTCATCCTCTTTTAACTTTTCTTAGAAGTGGAGCTAGATTTAGTTGCTTTTTACTTTCTCTCTATCTTACAGGTAGAGAAAGTATGGTGATCGTCAAAAAAATCGAACTCGAGATTTTGATGAATTTTGACGTTTCATGACTTCCTGAATCCGAAAAAGTGGTTTTTGAATTTCCGTCTGTCTGTCTGTCTGTCTGTCTGT
>CABFWB010001307.1:22826-59001 GCA_902151455.1 Timema bartmani
TGGACAAAGATGCGCCTCTTTTCTCATTGATTATATATCATTGTATATTATTTTATGCGTGTTCTTATGTGGAGTGGTGATGATACAATGTACATTATTCCGTTCAGAAATCTTACGAGTTTATAGAAAGAGAGAGAAAGTCTGTGCGGTATGCCGTACCATTTATTTATTAATGTGATCAAAGGTTTACTGGCTGGAATATGAGAATTTAAAGGTGTTGGTAGGTTCATTCTTAAATCTTGTAAGTTGTGTTTTATTAATGGGATCAATGGTTTGCTGGCTAGAATATGATACCTTAAAAAAGTTTATAGACCCATTTTTAAATCTTGTAAGTCAAGTTTTAAAATTGTGATTGATGGTTTGATGACTGGAATATGAGACTTTAAGGAAGTTTGGATATCTATTTTTGTATCTTGCAAGTCAATTTTATTAATGTGATTAATAGCTTTTTGTCTATAAGATGAGAATTTAAAGAAAATGGTAGGTCAATTCCCAACTAATATAAGATAAATTTAATTGATGTGATCATTGGATTGTTAGATATAAAATGGAACTTTAAATAAGTTGGTAATAGGTCTCTTCGTAAATTTAATAAGCTAAACTATATTAATGTAATCAATGGCTTTATACCTATAAAATATAACTTCAATTTTGTTGGTAGGTTCCCTCAGCAGTAGTAAATAATTTTGTTCACATAAATAAATAATCTTACCGAAGATTCTCTCTAAAAAATACACAAAAATATTTAGAACCCTTATATCTTATTGAATTTTTATTAAAAAAGGTTTTAATTCTTTTTGGTAAAATTGTCAGAATTTTATTATTAGGACTTGTATGATCGCGACTAAAGTGAAAAAAAAGCTAGCTAAGATAAGTAAATGACTGAAATATGTGGATGAAAATGATTGAAATACTAAATACGAGACTGTTAAATTCTACAATGTTTCCTTGAAAGATTTGAGTACAATATTAGCTTTTGTAAATTAATCTATTTTGTCAAGGGATATTAAATTCTGACTTAACAAAATAATCAGAATGTGAGAATATTATGTTATGTGAAATTGTTTCAGGTGCTGTGCAGGAAATGGTTTCAGCTCTTCCAGCATGTAGTCACAATGAAATACGTGAATAATATCAAGTATGGGCAGGAGCTACGACCATTTATTTTGATAAATGTTTTGAAAAAACCCTATTAAAGAGAATAAGAGCGCTTGACCCGCTTCTATGGCCATTTTAGTATAATTCGCTACTCTCGCTATAGACTAGACTGACGATGAAGGGGAGATCGAAGTTCGAATTCCAGTCGGGTATATTGAGGGTGGTTTTCCAAAATGGTTTTCCACTCACCTTTCATGCGAATGGGGTACACTTCATATAAATATAGCCCTCCTCATCCCTAAAATTATTATAGTAGTTAGTACATAAGCGTATAACCCAAACGGGTAGTAAGACATATCACTAAGAATAAAAATTACTAGAGTAATAGGCATATATATACTGATTCTAGCCCCTTTATTTTTATTTTTTTAAGGCTATAGAATTTTTACATTCTTCAAGAAACAGTGCACTTTACAGCCTAAGGCTGAAAATAATTGAAAGCAAGGGACCAAAAGTATTGGCACAAAATTAGTAATTTTATGGTCTGATAGAAAGGCTATTCTCGCACCACTATTTTTAGTCTGTTTAAAAAATGTCCTTGTGCTTACTATTGAGGATGTTTTATTTTAATTAAATCCAAATTGCCCTATCTATAGGTAAGGCATCTCTAAGTAATTTACGATATCGAAATGTATATGCTTCTACGGCATCTACGGCTTTTAAACATATTTTGGTTTTTTTTCTTCCTATATAAGTGTGAAAGAAAGGTCGTTAGGAAATTTAAAGGAATTTTGAGACCACGAGTATAGATTATCCCTTTGAATATTAAAAAAGTCCATACTGAAATAAAGAACTTAATAAACACATGCTTAACTAAGTGGTGGATGGCATATAGCTGTATAGGCTGAAGTAAGCAAAATGAGAACAATCAAATAAGTTTTGTAAGTAGTATTATTACTTATAGCATGAGGAAACCCTACATCAAGCTATATTGTAAATAGGAATTAAATACATCTATTTTACTATAGATTGTATGCTATGTGTTAGGGAATATTGTAAATTACCAAAAATAGTAATTATAATAGTATCTGTTCATTATAATATAAGTGTGCGCGTTGTTCTAATCTTTAAGGGTGCTACAAGGTATAGCATTAAGAAGTGTTGCAAACGTTTATAACTCCTATATTATATATCAAGTGGCTTGTTATTTTTTAATATTGTTTTCACCAAATTTTAGGCGAAAGTGATTTCGGTTAAAGGTTAAGATTTTAGTTTTTAAGAGTTTAATTAATTTGTTAGTAACTTATATAAAATCTTATAAAACAATACCATATTTTTTTATGACTCTATCAAAACGTGACCTTATTTTGATTGATCTAAGTTTCTAACCTTTTTCTCAGAATTACACATATCCGTGTAAAGGTAAGTAGAATTACTATAAATTTTAAACTTAAAACTTAGACTTTGTAGCTAGTAAGAAGCCTCCTGATAGATTTATCCTACATTTTGTTCAGAACAAAAACTTAAGAAACTTAAACAACGTCTTAAATAAGGCGGCATTTCTAAACGTATGTAACGGCAATGTGGTATCAGTGCTCTACCATCCTTAGCACCCATTCATCATACTATATGACACTTTTTAGAATACAACAATTTACCACCGGCCTCGGTGGCCACATGGTCTAACATGCTACTCCCACAGTAGAATAGCCTGCCGATGACGGGGAGATCAAGCTTGTAATATTTATCGGGTGTACTGAGGACTTGTTTCACTCTCCCTCCAAGAAAATGCGAGTAAACCTCCCTGAAATATAACCTTCCTAATCCCCAAATTCACTATCGTAATTAGTTCATAATAATACGCGGTGCTTGGATAAAATTTTGCTTCATTCATTCTGTATTTTTCTACAGTCAACTGCCAATAGCATGGAGGACACCCCTAGCAGTTGAAAGTCTCGAGAGCGGACAAATATTGTGGGGACGCTATCTAGGCACTTATCAAAGTTTCACTATCGTAACATAGCCGCAAGTCAAGATAGGATTCTCTATTTTATAATAATATATTTATGATAAAATTTTTGAAGTTATAATATTTAAATGAAACTCTTAAATCATTTTAAAAAATATTTAAACATTACACATATGTAACGTCAATGAGTTTTTACAGTGTAAGTATTTTTGAGATTTATTTACAACTATGACTATGGATTATTAACTAAAACTTCATGTAAACATTTCTGAAAGCATGTGAATTTAAAATATTAAGTGGCTATTACGCCTATTTGCAATAATAAACAATAACATTTTATTTTTTCAAAAAATCAAGTAAATTCTTGGCAGAGGTAAATATTTGAGACAAAGTGTAAGTGTTGCGTGTATGTATGAAACAGACGAAGGAAAGTATTGGAAGTCGGTAAACATGCAGGCAATAAGTTTAGCCACTACCAACACCTAATAGTGAGGGGAAGTATTTCTCAGGTCCCAACAATTGAATTAGAATTAGATTCACTCGATTAGAACTGCACCTACCACCATCATTTGTATCTCAACCAAATCAGCCTCATTGTCAAACCTTCGGGGAAATTACAATCTACAACTTTGTAGCAACGTGTTTTACTACTCACCAACATTGTTGCCAGGTAACGCCAGACCTAGCAAGGCCCCCACCACTGCCAGCAAGTGTAACATGACTGGAGTCTCACATGCCAGCTAGTAACTCACTGAAAAAGAAAGAGCTAAATCACTAAGGGCGCTTCTTATTCATTTATTGGAAGAAATACTTACTAAACTAGTATGTTATACAGGAAGTAAGTGAATACATGCTACAAATCTCTAGGATATGTAGAGGGTTAAAAGTAGAGCAACATTTGCGCGTTTTCAGACTTGAACAGTTTGGACAAAAACAAACTCTAACAATACGTTGGATTTACCACATCATGATCACGTGGGTTGACTCGACCATTGTAATAACCATTGTAAACAAATGTCAAATGTTTTGATAAAACTCCCTAATATCTCTTAAGATTCAGTCCCAATAAATCATGGACGGGTATAGTTTTATTGATTACGCTAACATGATGTTAATGTAGGCAAAGCTCATTTTATAGGTAGAGATGCTCACCGGCTTCATGCAGACCGTTTTACAAATCATCCAACTCCATCTCAAACAGTGTTTGCCAGAGTATTTCAACGATTGCGGGAAACATAAACTTCCAAAATAAACAGGGTACTGTGGATCTCGGAGGAACAACCGTAGTGCAGGAATTGAAGAAAAAATGCTTCATAGGGTTGAACAGAACCCAACCATTAGCAACCGAGCTATTGGACGTGACATGTGTATTAGTCATATGACCGTATGGTAGGTTCTGTATGAACAAAGCTCTACCCCTACCATTCGCAGAAAGCTCAAGCTGTGGGTCCAGCCAATTTTCCTTGTCAGATTAACTTTTCTCTCTGACACTTGCAATTTGGCCCGTTGCAAGTTGAATTTCCACGGCTTGTTCTGTCTACCAATGAAGCTTCCTTCACCAGAGTAGGCATTTTCAACTCCTGAAATAGCCATGTTTGGGACCAAAAGAACCCACACACCAATCACTCCACCTAATTTCAATATCAATTAAGCATCAACGTGTGGGTTGGTACTATCGATGGTCGTTTAATTTGTCTGTACCTTCTTCTACATTTCTGGCTACATTTACTTGATATTTCTGCAAGGAGTATAGCCATAATTTTTTGGAAAAAGTACAGTTACGAATTCGTCAACAGATGTGGCTGCAATAAAATGGTATGCCACGAAAATTTTAACTCGTTGTCCAAGACTACATAGGCCAAGTATTTATGGACATATGGATTGGTCGAGGGGGACCAGTAGAATGACCTACATGGCCTCCGGACTTAACTTCGCTTGACTTTTTCATATGGAGTCCCATGAAGAGCCTTGTTTACGAAACCCCTGTCGAAACTGAGGAAGACCTGCTAGCAGGCTTTCTCGCAGTAGGGCAATAAACCCAAATGAGTCCTGATATTTTTGAAAGAGATTATCCAGAACATGCCTCTCAGGTACAATGCTTGCATCGCAGTTGGCGAAAGTCATTTTGAGCAATTATTGTAGTCATCTTCTTTGTAATTGCTAATCATTTTTGTATTTAAAGTAAGCAAATAAAGTATCGTGAAATTTTTCTTCCTCTTTTCGGAACATACTAACAGTTCCAGTCCGCAGCGCGCAAAAGGTACGTTTCCGGATACATGTCCTTTATTAAAGCTGGTTCTACTTTGTACCCCATAAATACCCTAAAATATTGTAATCTATATTAATTTACACCCTGTATTGTATATACATTTATTACAGATGAAGATGCCTGATATCTAAATAAAAGTTACTGGATTTTATATATTTATACGTCAAATCATGTGATCTGAAGCTGTTACTTTTGGCAGATACTATCAATGTAATTATATAGTATAAAACTAATAATATATTCAAATCTATTCAAATTCAACAGGAAAAAAATTTTTTACTCTCCAAAAGATGCTCCTTGGGTCCATCAGTAATAAATAAAGGTACAGCTTGGGTATATTAAAATACGGCAAGTAGAAAATTAAATGTTACTTAAGGCTAGCAATAAATGAGGCTGGAATAATTCAACCAGGGAATTAACGCGTAACGGGCAAGACAAGGCAGTACATGTTGTTAGGTAGGGATCTTTCAAGGACATGTCAGTGCTCGAATATGCTGGGGTGACAGACAAGGTATAAGCCTGACCCACAGCTTTCAGGTTGAAATGGCTGCGTTCCTTAGGGGAGCTCGAAGCTTTCAACACCTGAGGACATGCTATGCCGTGAAAAACATAGTTTGAAATTATCTTTATCTTTTAAGTGTCTTTTATATCCCATATCCCCTTCGGAATATTTGTAGAGTATTAAGTTATCTAATCTGAGTTTAAACACAGATGGTCGGTTGTATGAATTGTAAGGAAATTCTAAACCATTACTATAGATTCTAGAGATGATGGACAGTCCCAAGTGAAAATAATTACAGTTTTAAGTGTAACCAGTTGGGCGTGAAACTAGTTCTTCCAATTGAGAAATATGAGTTTTAAAGTGGTTGCCTTAATTTGTAATGGTATATTTGGACATATTAAGCTTTCGCTAAATTAGTCAAGAGTATTAATTTATTATTTTTTCAAGCTTTGAATATACCTGAGCTAATAACACCTGGAATCTCCTGATTTGATCACGTTCCAAATGAGTTTTTAAAAAGTATAACTCATAAAAGGGCTTGAGGTGATAGGCTCTTACTTAATGTTATCATTTCGCTAAGCACAAGTAACATGAAGATATTAGATTTACTTTAATGCATATTTTTTATCCAGAATATGATGGGTTCAATAATTCTTACATTTGACAAATAGTGTCGGATTTTACATTATAAAACTAATATAGCTACATATATTTTGCCAGCCATCGTTATTTAACAAATTTTGTTTTGTTTTATATAAAATGCTATCCTAGAAATGGAGCATAGCTCAGTGTTTTATTTTGACCCAGGGTCAATAAATACGGTCACATGCGTCAATAACCCCAATCGTGCTAAACGCCTGAATATATAACTCCATAGCGTCATCCCGCCATTGAGCTATACCGACCTAGCGTTCATCATCTGTTGGCAAAGACAGTGCCAATATTTGCTTATAGAGGGTGTCAGATGTTCAGCACGACAAGCCAATTGGCCGTTAATCTCAGTTATCTATACTGTAGCCACTACTTTTTTAATCAATTAGCTCCTCTATTGTCCTCACGAGGCAGAGTTGACACCGTTCCAGACCCACTGCTTCACAAAAAAAAATGTCGATGTGCCGGGGATCGAACCCGACACCACTATATATGTGGCCAGGAACTCCTACCACTAGACCACAGAGGTGGTCTAAATGTATATATATAATTTGGTCAAAGTATCAATTAAAATAAAATATATATATAGCTATACTAAAATTTTCTAAAGCTGTTGGTCCGCATCCATGCATATATTAAAATATATTTTGTACTACCCAGTGAGCTAAATAGCTAAAATTTGAAGCAATTTAAAAAAACAATAAAATACAGCAGGTTTGCAAAAAATTATATACGTTACACCCTAATAGTGAAACTGTCCATTTAACGAATTTGACAAATTTCTCTTTATTTTTGTGAACTCTCATCTTCCATTGACTATTTCACTAACTGGGAAAAAATTACATTAACTCTTGCCCATAAACCGGAACTTATTGTACCATCTACTACAAGTTTAATTGAAACTCGTTTTAAGATATTATATAAAATAACCCAAACTAACTTAAATTAACCTTCCATACTAAAAGAATTGAAAGTTAAATTAAGTTAAATACCAATCTCATTCTTCACTTGTCCATTTCACGTAACAGTCAAAAACTTGTCCAGTTCATGAAATGGTCAGAAGAAGAGGCCAGTTCACGGAATGGGTAGAAATTTGTCTGATTCATGTTAGGCAAATTCACGAATTGGCTGTAACACATCTATAAAATATGTTGTGCACTGCTTGGAATGATACTACCTCCAAAAGAGATTAAAGTTTCAACCACATAAATTTATCAGAGGCTGTATGGAGGGCTTGTAAATGTTTTATTCAAACACTATAATTCGTTCACACGCAATTAGTCACAAGTTAATGTAACATATTAAAACCTAAACTTTCATTCGTCTAACAATTGGAGGTTAGGTAAGTTTCAATAGGTAATATTATGTTTAAAATCTCAAATAAGTTGAACCAGCTCCCTTAATTTTTATAATAACAGATATATTACTTATTGAGCTACTGAGGGCAATGATTTTACCCCAAAACCTAATAAATAAGTATTTATAAGTTTAAAATTCATTTTGGTATTGTCATGAGGCACTGTAAAAATTTTTATGAAAGCGTGGTAGACAAATTAAAACTGACATAATACTTTAATTTTTTTTTTTCAAATTTTTGTATACTTTTTGACAAGCAATTTTTTTTTTCATAAGTGTTTTATGTTTTTAATAGTTTTTAAACTATATAAACATTTTAAATCAGATTTTGACTATTTACTTCTTTCGACTGTCTACTACAAACTTTGTGTTTACGATTTTAACCGTAAATAATTATATTGTTTGTATATATACTCATTTTTACTATAGAAAATTGTGTTATTTAATTATATTTATTGTCAAATATATAAACATATTTACATATTTATGGGATATCACTAATTCATTAAAAGGCGTACAAAACTTTCCATTACACAAACCTTTACAATATTTTGTCATTTTTCCTTGAATATCATTGAAGACATAAATGCCACAGGGCCTACCCTACTTAAAATTAATGTATTCATACTAGACGACAAGGATTTTGTTGACGAGGGACCTCCGGCAAATCGAGGATAAGATAGTTTCCACGTGGGAGCTTTAGGGTTAATTGTCGATCTGTCGCCACCAAGACATGGACCCTCATTAGCTGCTAGGGAGGAGATGATACCCTAACCTCAAACCCCTTCAAACTCTTTCTACCATAACCCTTTCTATAAATCGACCAGCAACCCTCTATTTCCGTACATCCCCTACCTCTTTTCTCATAACCCCTTTCTTGAGGCCATAGCTTCAAGCTTTGGTTCATTACTGAATCATAGTGGCATATATTATCCTATCGTTCCCAGCGCTCACCTATTTAACTGAGCCCTGGAGGGGATGAAATAAGGGTGAAGGGAAATGGAAATGATAACGAGTAACTTAGGGCAAACCACCAACGAGAAAATTTAGGGATTGACTTCAAAGATATTCGTTAATACAAACCACTTCAATACGCAAGTAGTGGTATTCAGGTAATCATTTAAATATAAATAGCCACAGAATAATTTAATTTAAAACTTATGGAACAATAAGTTTTTGTATATAATTACAATTCAAAAATTAATCTTGTTTTGATTTGAAAATGGGTACCTTATTTGCTTGCAAGCAAAAAATTACCATTTAAGTAAAGGTATATCAAATAAAATTGTAGTCTTTAAAACTATTTAAGGATAATCATTTTATTTAACTACGTCTTACTACCCGTTTGGATTTAGCACAATCATTATCATTTCATTAAAATTTAATATTAAAGAGTGGATACTACTTAGAAGAATATCTATCTACATGACTAATATTATAGTACCATCTTCGGTGTCAAGAAATTTCCTACACAGAAATTTCCAAGTTCCAACGCTAGTAATTTTCCAAAACCTGAGTGCAAATATTCTTTATTTGACGTGATTGTGTACAAATTCTAATACATTGTCTAATCCTGCTTAAAAGATATCCTATTCGGAAATAAGTCAGTATTGATTCTTCCAGGTTTTACATTCCTGTGTACTAAATATTACCCAATCATATATGTTAATATATCATCTCTTCTTACTGTCATATTCCTAAATATTAATTCTCTTAATTATGATAGACATATCTAAGTACCATATACTCGCTATAATGTTAACGGAGATAATACCACTTAAGGCCAAGGGCCGAATATATAGTAAAGATTTGGATATCCGAACTGAACTACTTGTTATTCGTATACCAGGAGATTGGTTGACTCACAGGACTAGACTATAAACACGGCCTCAAGACACAAATACTATCCTATAACTAGTCTTCATTAGCTTGTTCACCATCCCATTCTAATTCTTGTAAAAATAAAAAGATAGAAGAAGACGTGTTCCTTGGTCACTACTTTATGTACTGTACAAGTTTACACACCATGTTGCCCCAACAGCTTCTACGACACAAGATGGCACAATAAAAATAGACAGACAAGCCAAATACAGTTTTAAATACGAAGCTTCTCTTTTTTGTAACCGTATTATACAATGTTTAAAGGTTAACAAACCCACGTTAGTATTTTGGAATTTATTTTTCTTTGATTAAATAAAAAATAATGCAACAAAATATTTCTTTCTGTATACTAATAGACGAAAACCAACATCGTGAATTAAGTAGTCGATGTAAACAAACAATTATCCAAGCAGAGTAGTTAATTTTGTTTAATTTTTCTTTGTCAGACTGTCTTGCTAATCGTTAAGGCTATACGCTAATGTAATTACTAATTACTATAATATGATAGGGATGAGGAACATTGAAGTTAAAGGAAGTGTAGATGAATTTGCGGGGATGTAGAGTGGAAAACCATTTAGGAGAAAAAATATAAATACACCTGACCTAAATTCACACCCTGATATTCCTGTCATTAAAAGTCGAGTCTATTGTGAGGGTGACGCCTTTGACCTAATCAACCATTGAAGTGGGCTGTTTGTTTAATTAAATCAGTTGTTTTATTTGCAGTTTATCGACTCTTCATAGATTTTAATTTGTTAATATTACCATAAACAATAGTAGTAGTCTTAGTTAATTTAGTGAGTAACATACAAATTTATATAAATGTTGAAAATCAAATAACGCATACAACTTTAGTTAATATTATTATTCTAATTAGAGCATGAGTATGACAAACTTTAAAGGTCGATGGCACTTTAACTTTTCAAAATTCAACCGAAACATGTTTGTTAGCTCTAGTTTGTGATATTCCAGGAAAACTTGATCAATCATAACTATTAACACATAGTGGAAGTCATTATAGAAGATTCCTCACAAGTACTTCAAGCTCTCTCCATCATGATAGAATGTCGTTTGTTTGCATAGTGGTAAAGTAAACCGGATGTGTGGCTTCAATTTGGAGAGCTATAGACCGTTCTCTGCAACAAGTTAGTTATAAAAGGAACCAAGTATACAAACGCCTCGGTGGCTCCATGATCTAAAGCGCTACTATCACAATAGACTATATTACCAAAGAAGGGGAGATCGGGGTTCGATACTGGTCACGTGTACTGGGGGTGTTTGTTCCTAAATATTTTTCCACTTTATTTCCAAGCAAATGCGCGTTGAATTCTTTTAAATTCAACCACTATAATACCTAACACATTAGTGTAATTAGTACACAGGCTTATAATTTTAACGGATAGTAAGACGCAGTGCTAAAAAGAAATTAAATATACATAAAGTTATAAATTATTCCTCCCCCTACAAACGTTTAAAATTGTTAAACCTTTTGTGTCATCATAATGTATACATATTAGTTTTATATTTGCTGTCTTCTTTCAAACTATTAACTAAAAATATAGGGTCTAGGATTTAAAAAAAATTATTTTATTATAAAAATTATGCATGTAAAACATACTCACTCAATTCAAAAGTGGTTAATTTCTTATTTAAAAAAAGTTTTATCATGTAGCTACAAAAAATTCTTGTACTTTAGAAGGGGTTAGAGGATGAAGGTGCTATGTAACCCATTTTTGTGAAATTAAGTTTCTTTAGTGAGTGAAAGTGAAACGTGGTGTTATTTCACATAGTAGCAAAACTTTACGATAATTTTGATAGGCTGAAGAATAGTAAAATAAATTATTTATATATATCAATTAAAATGCAGGAAAAATAAGATGTAAACTCAGTTTACCACAAACTTAATATTTGTAACATATCCCCTTCATATTATGATTTAATAATTGACAAATATATTATATTCGACCATTATCAAAATAAAAAAGCATTTAAATTATATTATATAGTCTTAAGAATATCATTTTAAAATTATAATATTTAAAACAAACCTATTATTCCTAGAAAATAGCTTAGTGAAATTATTTAGTCATAAATTACCAGCTTGCCTTGTGCAAATAAAATAAGATTTATGATATATTTGTAATTCATCTAAAGATTTATAAAGTTGTATCGTCACGCTATTATTTTTGTCATAAAGTGCAACTTGTCACTGATTGAACGACCAAACAGCTCAACGTTAGAGAATTTCGGGTGAGAGTAGGAATGTAAATGGGCAATAAAATAATATGCTATCCTCATCTTGTAGATGGGAACTATTTCCAAACATGCTCTCTCACACTTCTCCGTTACTTTGTCCGCCTTGACGCCGTGAGATAACATGAGAAGGCAATTCCTTGAACAGTCATTCATAGCGAATTGCGTGTAGAAATATAACAAGGCGCGAAGAAACTGTCATGTTTATTGACCAAAAATGTTTGTATCACTCACTGCACGACTATGCAATGAGTGACTTAGAAAGACATTATTTTATATATTAGTACCAGATCTACTGGTAAAGAAAATACCATTACCAACTGCATTACCTAAAAGATCATGAATAAAAAGAAAGCATTTTTTTTAAATCCTAAAAACTAAATATATTGCGTTTATACATGATTTTTCTCGATTAAGATAAACACTTCCTTAATTTTAGCACCTAAATATTTCAATACAAATTATATGATCATTTTAATTGAAAGTGGAAATGCATCAAATTAGTGTTTTGAATTTGACATGTCTCTTTTTACTTGGGTAGATTGTTAAATATGAACCAAGAAATATAAATATTCTTATAAATTGTAACTTACGGATCTGTGACAGTATTTAAATCCATGATATAAAACAATAGTTAGCTTAATAAATTGAAAAACCATAACCAAAACAACTCTATTTTCCTAGCCAAACTAGTTTTAATATTTTCCTGCTTTGTATAAAGAGGTTACTATTAAAATACTGACATTAAAAACAAGTCACTTATATTTCATTTTGAATGAAAAAATATTATTTTTCACCAACTTTAATATATATATATATATATATATATATATATATATATATATATAGTATTAAATAGTGTATGAAATAAATTCCAGTTTGCGTTGGCTTAATTCCTACAACATTTAAATAGAGATCGAAATTAAAAAAAAAAAAAAACATTTTTACTATGCAAATATTTCTATGAGTGTGGGCGATTAAATATTCTTCAAATTTTATTTTGAAATCATGGCTTTGAGCTAACAAAGAAAAAAGGATTTAGGAGAGTATAACATTAATGGACTCTTGAAAATGGAGATATAATCTACATTAACATGATAAGTAGACATTTCTAGTTTTATTTAACTTTATTTATCAATTTCGTTATTTTATATAAATATTAAAAAAATGTTTGATTGAATGCTTTCCTTTAATATCATGAATACCATAATTATTCTCTATATACTACTTTCTAACAATTTAAAATCATTGTTTAAAATAAAACAAAATATGGAAGGATTGGAATCGTGAACAAATTTATTTTGATGTTTTAATGGAACAGTACATTTTATATAGTTGGTATTCTGTGAAGTATTCTGGCAAACCATTTTATCCATCATTCGCACTATGGAGAAAGTGGATTAAATCTCAGTTTCACCTAATAATTCTTAGCACCACGTCTTACTACCCGTTTGCTCGAGCTATACGCTTAGGTATTATATTTTATTTATTGTTTGACGTTATTTAAATTTTGATAGTAGATAACAGATATTTGTAGACACTAATCGTACCTTGCATACATAATTAAGTTAAGGAGGTTTTATATTGCATTGTTTGTTAACATACACGTTTAAAAATGTTGGAGCCTTGTACTTTATGAATTAAAAAAATATCCTTATTATTTCTAGTAAATCTACTATTATATATTCGTCCTAACCTGAGACCTAATGTAAACAAATATTCCCATATCACTACGCGAAGGACCTACATGATTTTTGGAACACGAGTGCAATATTTTAAACAGTTGCGACCATGTTTAGTCAATACTATAGCAAAGTAAGTTGCTAATAATTTTTGTATTTTTAATGCTTTTAAATTTCCTGCCTTATGTTTAACAAAACTCGGGACAAACTCAGCAAACGCCATAAATACACGGGAAACACTCAACACCCACAATCGTCACATAACACTGCTGAGATGAACTGTCGACTGACCGTTGCTAACTTGACGTTAACATGTGATAATGACTGTACCATGGGCTCCCTCAACGCTGAGTCAGGAGTTTGTTGGTATTCGAATAGAGCTTGCAAATCTTAAAGCATCATTTCTAAATTAAATGAAGGGATAAGTTTGGTTATAATAATTTTCTAATGTTATTTTAAAACAAGTTTAGTACCAAATTGAAGGAACTATTTAGTGAAAGGATAACATTGAAGTCCATTCAATAGAAAATCAGAGAATAAACTTCCACGTGGCTTTGTTTACATTGTGTTGCAACCATTTTATAAATTAACTGTATTTGTATTTACATGTTAAGCCATTTACATCTAATAGGGTGAAGAACAATGTTTTAAGTAATAAATAATAAAAATATATATAGAATAAGTAATTTGTATTTTTTTTTCATACCAAACTCTTTTGTTTATATAGCTATAAATTATTTATTATTAGATATTATTTATGTAATTTAACGAAAAGGGAACAGTATTGGGATCTTTAAGGTCCTAAATAACGCATGGAGAGAGTAGTGGAATTCATGATGTAAAGAATTTCACCTTAAAATTTATTCAATAGTTATCAAACCTCAGTCTCTAGGATAAGAGTCCTAGACGCTCACCTAAATATAAATCATTCCATTTATTTCTTTACTGACAGGCGATTGATTCATATCATTCCCCGTCATCTGACTTTACGTTCTCAAGAAGACGGGTTAGAAAAAAATAACACCAATATAACGATTCTCATCGGCGGATTCTATCCACCCTCAAAATATACAGCCCTGTCGCTAAGGCCGACGCTCGTCCGACCAATGAGAGACGAGAGTCTACGAGGATGACGTAGCCCGGTAAACCACAGAGACAGGGGTGTTAAGAAGGGAGTAGGAGGGTGGGGGACAACCTTTCACTTGGAATGTCTCGCCTCACTCCATTATTCTACCGTGATCTCCTGGCCCGGGAATCGAACCCTTGATCCCTACGACATAATGCCATAGCTCCTGAGGGTGAATCACCCTTGTCAAAGGGTGTGGAGTGAAAATAAGAAAGATACCTACTCTTGAGGTCTCTTTATCACCGTCTTGAGGGGATGGTGTTGTGTATGGTGTCTTTGAAGAGAGAGAAAAAAATGTTTTTCTTTAGTTTTTTCCTCCCTTTTCTTATTTACTTCTCCTTGGCCTTACTTCATGGTTCCTCTCGTTCTTCTAGCCCTAGACTTATAAAGGCTGGTAAATTCTCGCCTGTATCCTCGGCGTGATTGTATTTTAAGATGAAAAGAAGCTGACAGGTAGGAAAATTAAAAGTAATTATAACACTTTGTATAAAATATACAATACATAGCTTTGTTGTTGCTATGTGTGTGACGGTTTAAATAATTATCGTGTAAGTGGAATTATTTTTTCCTTCCTCAAAATTTTAACAATCCTTTTGCAATTTTATTTTGACATGATATATTTTTTTAATAATACATGCATATAGTAGAGTTTAGAAAAAATTAGAGGTGGCTTGATTTATTATTTTAATTGGAGTTTCATTCACTTTGTATTATTTGGTTTGAAACTCTTAAAGCTTTAACATTTTTCATTAATAAGATTAGTTTTTGATAATTCTGAGAAAAAGTATTTTTCAGCGTAAAATAAAAAAGGCAAAACATATTTAATGCCCGAGAACAATAAAGCTTTGTTTAATATTAATAATAAAGTTTATTATTAATAATATTTGCATATAATTAATATTCAAAATAGTGTTTACATAATATTGTATATGACTCACACCTATATACATTTTTTAATTTCGTACATTATTTTAACAGATTATTTTATTTTCCAATAATACCAACACAAATATTTGCTTACAATTTATTAAGCTGGTTTTATTAATTATATCTAAATCTATTTGTAATAGCCTTAATATCTCAGTCAATGTTATGAAATTGTAAATATTTTCAACCAAACATTAATAAAGATAAATGTGACAGACGGCGTATTTAGTAAGGGATTAATTGAAACAAATTGTAAGAATAAGAAAGTATTGTTATAGCTTTGCCAATCTTTAATGAAGCAACACTGGTAGAGATAAGAGTGCTTTAACGTGCTTTCCTTTGACAAGTATTTCTCACAAACACATTTTCCTTCCTTTCTTAACGTTGGTACATGATAGGTCACTGAAACGTGTTGCAGGCGTTTATAAATTCTGCATCATTTAAGAAGGGGTCACGTATTTTTAGTATCTTTTTGACAAAATGTAAGCGAAAATTATCACCATGTTTCTTAAAGTTAAAATGATTAGATTTTGAGTTTACATCTTTTTCTTTGTTCAACGATGTTTTATATAAAAATTTGTATTCTCAAGATTACGTAAATATTTAGAAACCTATATCTAACCTTCCAAAATCAAATAAAGTCATAATTTTTTGGGTCACAAAATAACATTTTAAGATAAAGTGGGATTGTTTTATAGGATAATATGTAACTTATCAGCACGGCCACCCCTAGGGGTGTGCAAACGGTGCTGCCACACAGGGCCCTTCGGATTTGGAGGCCCCACGCTTGCTTAGATGACAGAGAGAAAAAGACACATGTTGGGGTGGCAAATTTTTGCTTGCACGCTTGGGATACCTGAATATACAATCTAGAAAATATTGTCATAGTATAAAAACAAGTAAGAACTTAATCACGTGGTTTGATTTAACAAACGAGTGAAGTGAGTTCTCCGTTTTAACTCGACCGGTTTGCATTTGTCTGTCTGTGTTGAATATGTCTCAAAATAACTTTTCGACGCTTTAACCGATTTAATTCAAACTTGACACAGTTATTCTTTGTACCTCTATACAGATCAATTTATTTGGGTAAGAAAACTAAACGTAGAGTTGGGGATAAATTAACATTTAAATGTATAGAAGCATGACTTCCTAGCATTATCACTACAAGTATTTATCTCTTAGGGCATTTAATGATAGCTTTACGGCTATGGATTGGTATTTTGGCTGCAAACTACTTTAATAGCATTAAAAGAGGTTTTTCAATTTGGTGGGGGGGGGAGGGGGGGGAAGTGAGGAAAATAGCTGAGGGTACCGCAGACATAGTTCATCCAGTGCTCCACGCCTGCTAACGGCGGCCCTGCTTATCAGACTTAAAAAAAATTGAACTTAAAATTAAAACTTTCATACTTGTCAATACTTTGACTACATTTTGGTGAAAATAATATTAAAACATATTAAACCACTTTATAAATAAGCCTGGATTTTTAAAACGTGTGCTACGCTTTTCAGTGATCTCCCACGCAGCCCCCTTAAGTTGAATACTGGAATAAGCCTTCGCCTCCTAAACTGCAAACAAACCTGTACACAGGCGTTGATATAAACACAATCGAAAATTATCTCAGTCAGTATTGCGTCTGTTTACTGAGCTACGAGTCCAAGGTCTGATAGGCGGCTGAGAAGAGAAATACAAGATTTTGGCGGCTGAGTTTTCTTCCCCAGTTCTTAGTGATACATTGATGTTCGGGGGAATGGTTGGCTGTGTCTCTTCTACAGTTAAATTAACTCTCAAGAGTTTTTATCCAATACGATTAGCTGTAAAATTAGATCAAATATCACGCTCGAACCAGAACACGCATTGAAACATGACTTTATACATTCGTTATAATACAAAATTGAAATTTAAACATTTATAAATTTTTGTTTTAACATTTTTTTTGTAGTTTTAAAATATGAAGGGTACAGAGGAAAAATGGGAAAGTCACATTACACAAATTTTCCAGAAAAACAATGTTTATATCTCAAATTCATAATAACCCCAGGAAATAGTTAAAGATATAAAAGAAAAATTCACATAGGCCTATTTTAACCATCTAAAGTGTATACAAAATGTGTCATGATTGTCTTAACAGATGGAAGCACTTACTCAATTTTTGTTAAAATTTGACTTTCTATGCTATACCCTTCATAATTATGGTAAAATTATTTCACTTGTGTCTACTCAACTGTTATATAAAGTATATTCCTCGGTCCCAGCACAGATATATCTGATTTCCAAACCCTTTCTTCACCTCTGACAAGACGTGTATTGATCACAGCTTGTGAATGTGAGGAATACTAGGCCTCCACCGTGGTTTGGATCCCACGTTAAGCAGTAGGTCCTCGATTTCAACTCAAAATCACTCTACCATTACACATTAGACGAGGTGCTAATAATAAAAATAACTATAATAGTAATAATGATGATAATAATAATAATAATAATCTAAATCATGCTACAGAAAACAGTTACATGATGTGACGTTTGATTTAAGCTCTATTACCTACCTAAGTTAGCTAAGTTCCGTACTGTGAAACAATCTCATATATTGAGCCACCAATTAATTTTAAAACAAAGTCTAACTAACCTTTTCTTACACATACGCTCAATTTTAAAATTATGGCTTTGCAATTAGATGTCTAAGATAAAAATCTCTAATCACGGTCGCTTCCATCTGTTAAACTAACTTCGCTACCTCTTAGAAAGATTTGTTTAGGTCTTATTGTAACGTAGTGCGTAACCCCAGGGACAGGAAGTGTAAAAAAATAGCCGGAACCTAGTAGAAGTTATTACATATAGTAGCTTGCAGACTTCATTGTCCTTTCATAAACACAAAGTACACACAAGATATGTTTGAATTATTGATGAGTCTCCGTTCAAACACTGTCGAACAAAACTTCATCTTGGTAAAGTACCTTCAATGTGACATTTAGGGGGAAAGGGAAGCTCTATATCTTGTTGGGGAAAAGAACATAACTATATCGACGAAATTAATTTCATGCTTTTGGATGTGAGTGGTTAAGATTTTGTTTGATGGAAATTTCTTATTGACTTGTTCGTTTGGTGGTAACCGAACGTGAATCATTAGCCTATACTCACTCTTTACACTTTTATAAGAAAATATTAAACATATCATGCCAAAAATAACATCTTGACGAGCTTTCTATTTTTGTAAATTTAACTTTAGAATTAAACATGTTTGAGTAATGGTTTGAAAATAAAAATATCCAATTGGATTTTAAAACATTTTTTCCAAACAAACCATTTTATATATATAATTATTATTATATATAATTATTATTATATATAATTATATATATTATAATAATAATAATAATATTTATTATTATTATTATTATTATTATTATTATTATTATTATTATTATTATTATTATTATTATATGCTAAACAGTACACTTTACGAAAGCTTAAAGTACAAGTTCCCTAGCTATCTAAAACGCGCCTTTTGTTGTTGTTTGTGAAATTTGTCTTAAAACTCTTCAGGATCATCAAAAGATATTACCAATATTTTATAGATAAGAAAGATATAATTTATAGGAAATGTACTTGTATTTGAGTGTCAGAAACGTGGCGAGAATGTTAGGAAGGTATGGACACTTAGAATATGGCTTCAGTCTTGATTGATCCTTTTGATACTTCACATGAGGTTTTCCTTAAATGGTTTATTACCCTCCACACAAATTCAGGTATATTTCCTCTATATTTTACCCTCCTCATCCCACTGTTATTAGATTGCACTCCACTTACTATGAAAGGTATTAGACTCTCCTTAACAGATCAAACTATCGCCCTATCTTATAGACTACACCTTTCCGAGTAAACTGAGTGTTAAATGGCAGGTAGCCTGGATGAGCAGTAAAAAGGAGGATGCATTTATAAACAATTAGGAAAAGGTAACGCAGCAGGGACTCAAACCCCCACCTCCTCATCACAAACAAATCATTCAAGACAAGAATATCACCTTTATTTAAGTTCCCTTTTGTGCCAGAAACTACAAATTAATTGAAATCATAAAATTCTATAAATTATACCCACGTAGACATACGGGAATAATCTTTTATATTTTGCTTTAAAAGCTTTCTAGTGTACTAAGGCATCACTCCAACAAAAGATTAGACTGCCTATGACGGGTATATCGGGGCTTTAATAACTGTCATTTGTGAGTAGGGTGGATTTTCCTAGATGGTTGTACACCCTCCTTCCATACAAATGCGAGTACGCATCCTCTAAATTTAACCCTAAAATATTGGCGTAGTTAGTACATAAGCGTAGGCCTATAGCCCGAACAGGTGATTAAACGTGGAAGTTTTTACTTTCTCTTGATACCTCGGAGAGAAACTACTGTGATCGTTAAAAAAAATTGAAATTGTGTTTTTGATAGATGTTAACGTTTGATAAAGAAAAAGTGGCTTTCGTGATGCCTCCTGTCTGTCCATCCATCTGTTTGTACCTCGGGCTAGAGCAGAAACTTTTTACCGATAGGGCTAAAACTTGATATTTTGGGTTTTTCATAAGTTCCCCCTGAGGGGTTTTTGGAATTAGATATCTAACACTTATATTAAGGGTGGTTTACTGAAGGGAAAACGAGAAAAAATCAATTTTCTTAAAACTCGCTCCAATAATTTTAGTTAAATTTCATTCCTAGACATTGTTTATCATTATAAACAATATGACATTTCTCATTTTCTCAGTAAACTGGCTTTGAAGGTACTTTACATAAGGGAAATTCTCCAATTTTGATAATTTCTACAGAAATATAACTATTTGAGGTACGAAATAGCTTATCATTGTAGAATTGTATTACTATTAAGGATACAAATTATTTATTTGAATTAAATTTTTATAAAACCAATAATTTCTAAGCTATAAGCACACACACACATATATATATATACATACATATACTTTTTAATTCAGGTATTTGAAAATGAAATAGATTCTAATGATCTTTGGTGGACAAGGATGTTTCTCTTTTTTCAATTTTTCTGTAACAATGTTCCTAGTTCCTAATGCCATAGAGTAACCGTGAATATTATTTTTTATATTTGTTATAGTGTTTCTACAACAATGTATAGACCTAAAACTGTTTCACAAATCCTACGATTTTTTTTATTAAATGTATATTTTAAGATAAAGGTTGGTGCGGTGCACCGTAACTTATTTTACCAACCTAGTAAATTAATAGATAATTTCTTTAATCAATTCGTAGAAATATCAGATTGAAAAACATGAAAATAATTATTTTAAAAGGTCAATCTCTAAATACTATTTTTTTTTATATTCTGTAGACTCTTAATTTTATATTCTGAAGGAATACACCCCACTGAATCACTAGCCTATACGTAAATTTTGCGACAAACTGTGAAGTTGCATACAGTCTATGAAAGAATTATACTTAGTCTCGTTAAAGTAGGATCTGTAATTTTTAATTCTTTTAGAACCGCATCTTACTACCCGTTAGGTTTATACCTTGTATACTAATCTGCGCTTATGGTTTTTTGGGACAAGCAAGATTATATTTAGAGGAAGTGTATCCGAATTTGCGTTGAATGAGAGTGAAAAACTATTTTGTAAAAACCACCCTCAGTACACCCAACTGCAATTCAAACCTCAATCTTCCCATCATCGGTAGTATATTCTACTTCGAGAGTACCGCCTTAGACCATTTGTCCATCGAAGGATTTCGGATGTGTAGTTGCCCTCATATAACGACTGGCGTCATCCTGAGCGTCGCGGTGCTAGCCAGCATCATCCACGCAGCAAACATAAATGAAGACGCCCGCGTGTACGCATAAAGGTGTTTAGTGGGATGTAAAATAAATGGTACAAAACTCCCTCCACACGGACTTTCTCGCTCTATTTTTAAGAAATGGAGATATTTACTCAAAATTAATAATATAATATATTCTAGCGAACACGAGAAAAAATTGCACTATACATACGTAAACAATTTTTTGACTCAAGGTTTTAAATTTTATAATTATATTTTAAAAGAATCAACTTTTTCATTTGTTTATTTGGACCATTAAAAAATATCGATCCCCAAGGGTCAACACTTCATATTAAAATGTTGACTTGCGGTTAAAATTTTCGTCATTTTACCAAGGGATTTACATCTTTTGGCTATCGCATTGCTATTAAATTTCTCTTTTAAAAATTTTGACCAATTATATAGGTAATTATTGACTATTGAGTCTAAGTTGAGAGAGAATCGTTATAGCCGATTTTGAGAAAATGGCAATAATCTCTTTTCACCCTTTAGTAAACTGCTATTAGTTTTGGGGTTAGACAGACGGGGTTGCAGAACCCACTTTTCAGGGTTCGGGGGGTCATGAAACGTCGACATCCATCAAAATGTCGGGCTAGATTTTTTTTTTTACGGTCATAATACTTTACCTTAAAATGTTGGCAGAGTTAAAAGAAATATATATTTGTGTATAGCTTGAAAACATTTGGTTTTATAAAAATATATTTCAATCAAAATATATTTATTAAAAATAGATCTACATGTATGCAATGATAAATAATTTCATATAAAAAACTTACGGAGATAAAATTAAATATTAGAATTTACGCATCCGACCAGAACCCTCAAAGTCATTTTGACGAAAAGTTGAGAGTAGCCATTTGGTTTGTAATATTGATCAAAACTTATAAATGAAATTTAATCAAAATCGTTATAGCCGATTTTGATAAAATTGATTTTTTTTGTTTCCGCTCTTAAGGATACTACCCGTAATTTTAGGGCTGGATATCCAATTCCAAAAATTCCTTGGGGTAACACTATGAAAGCCCTATATACCAAGGTGTAGCCTAATTGGTAACATATTTTAGGCTCTACTCCGAGGCACAGACTGACAGACAAATGGACAGACAGACCGCATTGCAAAAACCACTTTTTAGGATTCGGGGGTCATGAGACGTTGACATCCATCAAAATCTAGAAATTCAATTTTTTTCGATCATAATACTTGCTCTACTTCTAAGGTATAGATAAAGTAAAAATATTAACATTAGGTCTACAATGGTCAACACTTTGTATTAAAATGTCAAATTCCGGTTTAAAACTCTCGACATTTTATTAGCGTTTGCACATATTCAGGTCATTGCATTGCTATTAAATTCCTCATTTATAAAGGTTTACCAATAAAATAGGTAGATATTGACTATTGAATCTAAAATAATAGAGATAGATCATTGCTGTACAAACATTGCCCCTAAAAGGTTGAAAAAAAGAAAACATACGTTTTTTGAGTGAGTTTATTATTTCTACCTCTATGGCATTAAGGAATTATTGCGTTAAAACTTAAGTAGTATCTCTCTACAACTCAAGCTCATAAAATTGTATTAAAATATTTGCCAATATCTCATAAACTGTTGGTTTTATAAAAATATGTTTCACATAAAGGTTTTTTATTTTTAATAATATTACAATTTTGCAATGATATGTTATTGAGTATCTTAAATAGTTGCGGGGATACGGAAAATTCCGCTTCTGAAAAGTACCCTCAAAGTCATTTTTATGGAAAAATTAAAATAGCCAGTTTATTTATAGTCTTAATCAATGTATAGATACGAATTTAAATCAAAATCGTTTAAGATAATTTTGAGAAAATCAAATTTTTCTCTTTTCGCTTTTTACTAAACTACTGTTAATTTTGGGGATAAAAAGCTACACAGAGAGACGGCATTGCAAAGACCACATGTAGGGTTTGGGGGTTCATGAGACGTCGACATCCATCAACATTCAGGTTAGATTTTTTTTACGGTCACAATACTTTACCTTATTGTTCGAAAAGTTAAAAAATATATATTTTTGAGTATAGCTTGAAAGTTATTGGTTTTATAAAAAATTCGAATAAAATATTTGTACTATAGATGGATCTACATATCTGTAATCATAAGTAATTTCCTATCTCAAATAATTTCGGAGATGTGATAAAATAAATTGAGAATTTACGCTTCAGACCGGAGCGCTTGAAGTCATTTCACCGAAATATTGAGCGTAGGCATTTTGTTTGGAATATTTATTTATGTTTTGATATGAAATTTAATCAAAATCGTTAAAGCCGATTTTGAGAAAGTCGAATTTTCTCTATTTTGCCCCTCAGTAAACTACCCTTAATTTCAGGGTTGGATATCCAATTCCAAAAGCCCCTCGGGACAACCCTATTAAAACCCTAGATATCAATTTTTAGCCCAATCGGTAAAATATCTTAGGCTCTAGGTGGAGGTACAGACAGACAAACAAACAGATATTCAAAAACCACTTTTTCAGATTTGGGAGATAATGAAAATGAAAAATCTCGAGTTCAATTTTTTTGACGATCACAATACCTTCTCTACCTGTAAGATAGCGACAAAGTAAAAAACAATGCCCTCCTCTAAATATACTCCTTAGGTTTCTTTCCTTTTCTTCCCCCTTGCACAATCTTTTTTATCTATCTCTTTCTCAAGGTAAAGTGATGAGCGTAATGGGTGTTAAGATATAAACGACCACGATGTTGACTCCAACAGGCACAGAGTTGATACCTGAAGTTCGCGATACGTTGGATGCTCGAAGATTTTCTTTATATACACCAGTTTATTGGCAGAATTTTCTAAGACCAGAGTCAACAACCTTTTTTGGGCCACTATATACTTATAAACCTATCAAAGGCCAGGCGATCACCCATCGTTTTTTCACTATATTTTACTTTATTTTGTCACTATACACCTTATATAATACTTAGTTCAATATTTCCTAAAATTTTTGTTTCCCAACTTTTCTAGAATGAAGTGTATATAATAAATAAAATTAACATGTATAAGTTCAACTATTTAATTTTCATATAGCATAATAAATTAAGATCTATCAAGTTTATTTTAGTCATACTCAAATTTTATTTGAAAATTCTTGATACATTATTTTGTGAGTTTAGAGGACTCAAAAATATTCTTTACGTGATCGACTAAAAATGTCGGTGAGATTGACCTGTTGATCACGATCAAACAGTTTCCCACTATTTTCCAAGTGGAAATGACACGTGATGTATTATTTTTATGATAAAATGAGTGCTAGTTTACTGGCAAATAGTGAATTATCTCATAAATACAAGGATACAAAATGGCAACGATAAAATTTCTATTACTCTCACTTAAAAATAATTTGACAAATTTACTCTTAAAAATAAGTTGTCTCATAAGGAAATCAAACCGTTGAAATATAAATCGGAGTCAAACGTGCTTAGTAGCACATATTAACAGCTTCTGGTTGGTAATATTTTAAAACAATAATTTAATGAAACAAAGTTTTAAAATCTATCTGGTTGGATTTCGTTCTTTTTACTTTCTCGCTATCTTATAGGTAGAGAAAGTATTGTGATTGTCAAAAAATCGAACTAAAGATTTTTATGATTTTCGACGTTTTATGAGCCCCCGAATCCGAAAAAGTTGTTTTTGAATTTCCGTCTGTCTGTGCGTACCTCTGACTAGAGATTAAACTATTTTACCGATCGGGCCAAAACTTGGTATCTAGGGTTTTCATAGGGTTGCCAAGAGGTATTTATGGAATTGGATATCCAACCCTATAATTAATTACTAGAGGGAAAAAAGAGAAAAAGGCGATTTCCTCAAAATTGGTTGTCACAATTTTGATTAAATTTCAATTCAAAGCATTTATAAATATTCCAAACAAAATTAATACTCTCAATATTTCAGCAAAATGACTTTAAGCGCTCCAGTTCGATGCGTAGTTTCTCATTTTTTTAAAATCATATCTCTGAAATTATTTGAGAGGAAATAACTTATAGATACAAATATGCAAATATACAAATATACAAATATACAAATATTTTATTTGAATATTTATAAAACCAATAACTTTCAAGCTATACGCAAATATATATTATATTTCTTAACTTTTCGAACTCTAAAGGTAGAGTATTGCGACCGTAAAACAAATCTAATCTGAAATGTTGATGGATGTCGACGTCTCATGAGCCCCCGAGCCCTAAAAAGTGTTCTGTGTAATGCCGTCTGTATGTGTGTCTGTTTAAACCTACAATTAAGAGTAGTTTAATAAAAGACAAAAAGATAAAAAAAATCAATTTTCTCAAAATAGGCTCTAACGATTTTGATTAAAATTCGTATTTAGGCGTTGATTAAGATTATAAATAAACTGGCTATTTTCATTTTCTCATGAAAATGACTTTTAGGGTACTTTACAGAGCTGAAATTTCCGTATCTCCACAACTATTCGAGATACTAAATAAATTATCTTGCAAAATTGTAGTACTATTAAAAATAATACACTTTTATATGAAATATATTTTTATAAAACCAACAGTTTCTGAGACATTGGCAAATATATTAATACAGATTTTTGAGCTTTTGTTGTAAAGAGATACTACTTAAGTTTTAACTCAATAATTCTCCAATGCCATAGAGTTGTTAAATATAAGTAAGTCTCTCAAAAAGTTGATGTTATTTTTCCTCAAACATTTTAGGAAAAATGTTTGTATAACAATGATATGTCTTCATTTTAGACTCAATAGTCAATATTAACATTTATTATTGGTCAAAATTTATAAATTAGGAATTTAATAGCAATGTAATGACCTGAATATGTGCAACACCTAATAAAATGTCGAAAATCTTAACCGGAAGGATAAATTTTAATACGAAGTGTTGACCCTTGTGGACCCAATCACGTCCATTTTATTGGTCCAAACATACAAGTGAAGACATTAATTCAAAAATAAACTTATAAAATTTATATACTGGGACTAAAAAAATGTTTTACATAAGTATAGTGCAATTTATGCTTGGGTTTGCTAGTGTATATTATTTCATTTCACATACATTACGAGATTTGAGTAAATATCTCAATTTTTAAACAATAGAGCGAGGAAGTCCATGCGGAGTTTCTTACCATTTATTGTTTATGGCTCTTAATGTTTATTTATCTTCATCTACACAGACAAGAGATTATACAATTCCATAACCTTTAATTAGTGTTAATTGGCGAAAGCTCAAATGGGCATTAGATTGCTCATAAATATATAAATGTATGCTTCACAATCACAGAACTATGTTGGTAAAATGTTAATAAAATAATTTAACGAAATAGAAGTCCTCTCCCACTACAAGGCTAATATTAGCTACTAGAATCTCGGTGTATGAGCACGAGGAGGAATATTAATTAATATAATTAACCTAGGATTAAATAGTAATTTTTTATTCTCTATATGTGTCATCTGATCCTTTAGAAAAAGTAGAACATTTCATGAAACATCACTGTCCTCAATATAATTTTAAGTTCAACTAAAAACCGGTATAAAAATCAAGAAAATAAATAGAACATTGGTTTTAAAGAACTGGAAGAACTGTCTGACCGAGATTTGATCCTCAATCTCCCCGTTATCGGCAATCTAATCCACTGCAAGATAGCACGTTAGACCATGCGGCCATCGAAGCGGGTGTTTACTGATGAGGTGGTTCTCAATCTTAATTAGATTGAAAACCATTTGTCAAGACAATAAAGCTTTGAATAAACATATAGTTAATGCGAGATAAACAAAATCTTTATGAAAATAATATTAACGTTGTAACCTAAACTAAACGTTTCACGAAATGATGAAGGGTTTATCAAGCTCTGAAGAAAATATTAATTATTTTCTTTTCATAAGTTAGTTTAACAAAACTAATGTTTTCTATAAGTCTACGATGCATTACACTCCGTACTATCTCATAAGTACACTAATCACTAGGAAGGATAAACACACAATTTAAAGGAAAATTGCCTGAATGTTCATGAATGTTGATAGAATATTTTAAAAAAATCTACACACTCGTTTGGGTTTTGAACCTTGACACAGGAGACGATTTTTTGTCCACCGTAGTAGATAGATTTTATAATATTAAACTTTATTATGTTCAAGTTTTTTTAATACCAATTAATTTGTTAGCGCCTGAGGCCGAACCTAAGAGTAAACGATAAAATTATTGTTCGCTGTTCGCTTTGCTAGAAAATACCATATCAAATATTGACCCAACCCATCATCAAATATAAACATATCAGGAAGGAATTATTCAGCGTTTACATCTCAAAATCGCAACATTTGACCACAACCAGGGCCAAAGCATCCTTTCAACCTCGTGGGAGCTATAAAGTTTCTGACCTATGATAAGTACGTTTAACACTTGCTTGGTTACCCTATGCTATTAGGAACTCAAAAGTGAATTGCCAAACTTACAAAAGTACGTCACCTATCCCTATTTTGAGCTAGCTCTATCCAGTCCACCTCATTACACATTATCCTTATCTTCAGCTAGTTCTATACAGTCCATCTCATGACGCCCTATCCCTATCTTGAACCAGCTCTATCCATTCTACCTCATGACACCCCATACCTATCTCGATCTAGTTCTATCAAGTATATCTTATTACAACCTATTCCTATCTTGAGCTAATTTTATCCGTTCCACCTGATGACACCCTAACCCTATCTTGAGTTAGTTCTATCCAGTCCTCCTCATTACACCCTATCCCTAACTTGAGTTAGCTCTATACAGTCCATTTCATGTCACACTATCCCTATCTTAAGCTAGGACTGTCCAGTCCACCTCATTACACGTCTAACACTAAGGTTATTAATTACTTAATCTGTTATTAAGGGATGAAGGTGGTTTAGAAGAAATTATTCTTTATTTGTTGAGATAGGGGATGAAAAAACCACAATTATAGATGTGGGAAACCTAAACCAGTGCACATTACTTGCAAGAAAAACATAATTTTAGACATAGCACACAAACGTTTGAGCTAAATACTAGTATGCATGTTTCTAAAAATATACACTAACTATGTAACTTTGTTTATAATCTAGTAGCACACGTAAAAAGGGGAAAGTGGGGTTTCTGACACCACATTCCCCCAAAGACTCCAAATAATTTGAATAAAAACTTATCTCATGAAGTAAAATTATAGCCTAATTTAGAGAAGTGGTATCTAACCTTTTTTTGTTCCCGTGCGGTCAAATATAATTACTTTTCAACTTCATACCCCAAAAACCCTATTCAGTGGCCACATGGTCTAAGGCGTTACTCTCACAACAAACTAGACTTTTGATGATGCGTAGGTCTATCGGCTTTCAAGTCCCAGTTTGGTGTACTGGAGGATGTTTTACTTAGATGGTTTTCCATTCTCCTCTTCACGCAAATGTGGGTGTACTTCCTCTAAATTAAACTATCCTCAGCCCTAATCCATTAGCATAATTAGTAAATTATTATAAAATCAGGAGGGGTAAAAAGACGCGATGCTAAAACAAACAAATATATTAACATTGTGAGCCATAAGATACCACTGCTAAAACTATGTGTGAAAAATTACCTTTAACGCAGGAAGAATCCTGGATAGCTCGTTGGAATATAATTGACAGGCTAATCCAAAAGGCCTGGGTTCAATGCTCATATTCAGGAGTTATTTTTCAACTAATTTAAATAATTTTAATAATAGAATGGTCTCTTCCACAGGGACCTTCTCGTAACTAATAATATTATTTGAAGCTTGTATGTTATCATATTGATTAAAATAATTGTGCTTAAAAGGTCTAATCCAATGACAATTTTAAAGTTTAGAATTTTATCCCAAGTTTAAATTTAAAAATAATCATGAATTTGTTTTTCAGTGTTTCTCTTTAAGGCCAATGTTTTTGTACCCGGTAATATGTGTTGTATAATATTGAACCGAGGCGTATCGTTTTCGCGGGATGACTATAGCTTCATCTCATACGCGCTGGGCGATATAAGGCCCCTTCCCACACCACTCTGCCCCTCTCTCACAGCCCTTCTCGTACATGTATGCAAATCCCAAATAACGCTTCTCATCCCTCCCCCTCCAAGCCCCCATTGTGAATGGTGATGGGGGTGGAGAGTGGGGAGGAAACAACGACGCAACGCGACAGACAAGATCTTACCTCTAAAGACTCAACGCATCCGGATGACATTACTTTCGAAAGAGGGTTAGGTTCTTTAGGTGGCCTTGCATCAAGCATCATGAAAACTTTTTTTTTCTTTCGAAAAACTAGGTAAGCTAAAAATGTTAGTTATTAAAATTGTATCGATTTTGTTTGTAATTAAAAAAAAAAAACATGTGTTAGTCAATGTCTTTACAAAAGGATTACAACATATATTTTTAAAGGTATTTTAATTTAAAGTTGATTGGTCACGTGTTATAAACTTGTTGTAATTAAAATTATTTTCTTAAAATATGATTTACTGCGTTAACTGATTGATATAGATTATAGAAACTATTTTATGAAAATAAAACCATACCTACTTGTTAAAAAAATATAAATACTGAAGGAAATGATGTTTATTTTTTATATATATATTTGTGACTAAACCAAGATATAATTTCCACAAAGTTGTTTTTGATATTACAAAAAATTAAATTGTGTTTAATAAATATGATGACAGTTCTAATATATCGTGTAAAATTATGTCTTTCATTATATTTTAAAGAAATATAAAATAAATATGGAAATAAGATCCACTACAACTTATTTAAGTTCAACGATAGCTAATTACACAGTTGTTTTTTTAAGTCTTACTGTTACTGTACAGGTGGCCTAAATGTAGTTTTATAATTGGTTAGAGCCCAGGAAGTAATTAGTGGGGGATTTGTGATAATTCCTGAATCATATCTACATGGTGACCTGGTGGTCTAGGGGTAAGGTGTCAGACTTCCGTGCTGGGCGTCCGGCGTTCAATCCTCGGTCCCGGCACGGATTTATCTGAATGCCAAACCCTTCCTTCACCTCTGACAAGATGTGTATTAATCACAACTTGTGAATGTGTGGAATGCCAGGCCTCCACCGTGGTTCGGATTCCACGTTAATCTGTAGGTCCTCCATTTCATCTCATAATCACCCTATCATTACACATTAGCGTAAGTGTGTATAACCCGAACGGATAGTAACACGCGGTGCTAATAATAATATATCTACATTCTTGTTAATATTATAAAAATGCGTGAAGAATCCTTTTGAAATTGATCATATAGTTATCTTAATAATCTCGAATATATTTTTTATATTTCCAATCTTTACTTTGTTGACTATAACCTTCTTATGACCTATAGTTTTTTAGTAATACTATACTAATTGTATTTTAAATAACAAATAACTCCCCCTCTCTCTCTCTCTCTCACACACACACACACACACACACACATATACGTGTGTGTTTGTGTGTGTGTGTAGAGAGAGAGAGAGAGAGGGAGTTATTTGTTATTTAAAATACAATATATATCGAGATTCAACCCACCTAATTCCAGCCGAATACAAAGCTCGTACTTTTACACGTTTGGTTTTGCCATCCTTTCACCTAAATAATTATTTTAATTTCTCATAAGCTGACCTACTTATCCATAGGTTGATTAATTAGTCATTACTAATGACTTTTGTTAAAAAATGCACTAAAGACTGTATGAATTCTGGTAGTATTAAATTTTAATATAAAAAGTATGAGGGAAGGGGGTGGGAACAATCAACTGATAGGGCCTCGATACATACACAATATAAATATAATATACTAGTTAATAATGCCTGCTTTTCTTAAGATAGTACCTTACACTATTTATTAAATAAATTACATTTCAGTAATGCAATTTAAAAAAAAAATATTTATTACATCTTTTGAGTGAGGAAGTGCTCGCTTTTTCGGAAATGTGACAGAAAAAGTTGCCTTAATGTAAGATATACTTGATTTAATTGCATCTTTATAATATCAGTGTAATGTCATGGGGCTTTATCAGTATAAACATAGCTTGTTAAAACTATACCTGTTATTTGTTCCATCACTCTAGTTCCCTCATCTGTACAATAACACATGGGCTCTGCTTTTAATAAAATGGCATTTCTGTTTGTACTTGAACAACGAATGTTCTACTGAATGATGAATACATTCATAGTTAATATTTAAACTAGCTATTCATACCCTGGCAACACTCTATGACACGCCACTTCTTTATATGTGTGTATATCTTTTAGTGCTGGATTCTGGATGTGACAGCTCACTCAGTAAGGATATATATTAATACTAGGTTATGCATGTAGGCTACTAAAAGCCAGCTTATTTTAACTATTATGTACAAAACATGTTTTAAAGAACCCAACGCTTACATCATGGTTTCAAATATGAAAGTGTTTAAGTTACAACTTACCATAAAATAGGATTAAAGTCATATTATTCTTAGAAATATCCTAAATAATTGTTAAGTTTTAATGGCATCAATTTATAAATCTAAATGAGCTAAAAATAATAAAATACGAGCTAATTTTGACCAATTACTTTAATACATTTATTGGAAAAACTAATTGAAAAAATTCATCACATTGATTCGATGCATTGTAACATGTTAACCATGAAGAAAATAATAGGGGTAATATGGTTTCTATAACAATATTTGGAATAGCTGTTCTCTATTGGTATGAAGGCTGAGGCTTTAATCTCGGCAGTTGTACTAACATGTGAGTTATCAGTGTGGTTCTCCCATCTCTTCTCCAAATCAAGTTAAATAGAGTTGGAACAATGTATTTAACATATCAGAGGAAATCTCCGTAAAATGAGCTCATGGAATCATGGGCCCTTTTTCCAAGATTACACTTTTAGATTCATCAGTTATTTCTTCACAGTGTATACAAGTTTTAACTTACTAGTTCATTCATAGTTGGTAGTAGATTGCAAGCTACTGTTGCAAGTTATGTTCCCTTTCATGAAACTTGAAGAATTTAAACACGTTTTTCTCAGAATAAAGATTAATGTCATGTGCGCCTTTTCTAAAGAGCTCCTCTATTTTTGTAGACTTAACTCTATTTGTGTTTGTAAAATATTCACTAGTACAACTGTAATTAAATAATTGCTATTAATTGCTCCAAATCGTACGTTCCTCATTCTTGTACAATTATCAATATCCCTGAAGGATGGATAATGACAAAAAATTGCAGACTTACACTTCATGAAGGTGGTATTAACCACCGGAGATCACTTCCCCCCAAGAGTACACAGAGTTGTGTTGTTTGTTATGCCCTTTCACTGGCGCCAGGTGGTTTCATGCCCACGTTACTTAGATAAAGCCCGGAAATTCGAATATATTAGCACCCTGGAACGAGCGTACAGAACAACACGACCTTGAGAACTTGTGAACCTTAACCTTGTAATCCTTTCGCTAAGCTAGGACTTGAAAATAAATGCAATTTAATAAATGATGACCAAATTGAAAGGTTGAAAGGTTACCTACTTCGCCTTTAACTAGGACATAAGCAGCTACACTTCCTTTTAGTTAGAAAAAAAAGGGTTACAATAATTATAAAATAATGCCACGGTTCCTGTTTAGTTATTTTCAATTCCGATTCATAGTTTTAACCTCAATTTTTCTATTACTATTCCTCACCATTTACAATTTTCCAATCTATCAAAACCTACATTGAAAATATGCTATCTATTTATATACTGAAATGAAATGTGAAAATGTAGAGGGAAAAAAATACCTTGACAAAAGGTCCATGTTTGATTTTAGCTGTATCCTTGAACCAAAAGATAATGTTGATAACATTTATAATTTTACAGTATTAACGTGAAACAGCAAAACAACTGATGATGTTCAAAAATAAGTAATACCCTAATAAGAATACTTTCATTTACTTTCTGGAATTTGTGATCTAAGAATTGAGGAGTCAACAATCGTGAAATTAAGACGACTACCTCGGTCAATGAGAAATTATCAATCGCTGTCAGGCCAAATGGCTTAAAATACATTAGTCTGTGTCGTTTACTGGAACTACTTTTCTATTCTGTCTAAAGAAGGCTAGATCTAGAACCCCTTTTCATCAAGCCTGGTCAAATAGCTCCGCAAATATGCTCAAAAAGTCGATAAAGAAGTGCTAATGTCATATATTCTCAAATTTTTTCCTATTAATAAAACTCAAAATAAGAGGGCTGGTAAGGAAAAAGAGCACAATTGAGGAGTCAACAATCGTGAAATTAAGACGACTACCTCGGTCAATGAGAAATTATCAATCGCTGTCAGGCCAAATGGCATAAAATACATTAGTCTGTGTCGTTTACTGGAACTACTTTTCTATTCTGTCTAAGTTCTTACTCCCTTTCCTCTTCCACCTACATCCATCCTTTTTCATGTCAATATGAAAGAGGGGAAAGAAAACTATGAAACTTCTTATCCCAGGGTACAGAGGAAAGCTCACTGCTAGCTCTCAAATATCTTAAAAAATATATTGTGGACCTGTCAAAAATTACTATATTGGTTAGAAGAAGGCTAGATCTAGAACCCTTTTTCATCAAGCCTGGTCAAATAGCTCCGCAAATATGCTCAAAAAGTCGATAAAAAAGTGCTAATGTCATATATTCTCAAATTTTTTCCTATTAATAAAACTCAAAATAAGAGGGCTGGTAAGGAAAAAGAGCACTGTTGGAATCTTTCGACTTTTTTTTTACGTGATCCATATTTTGAAATGACACATCTTAGAAATAAATATTACATTGGAGCTGAACGTCTGTGCGGCAATTTCTTGCTTACCGAGGTGGTCTCTTTTATATAAATTCTAGTATCAATAAAAGTAAGAATCAAAGTAATAGTGTAAAAAGGAATTGAGTTTTTCATTCTTAATGTATACTTTTATAAGAAAATAGAAAAATCTTTGTTACTAGCAGTAAGTCAAATTAACTGACCCGTGGAAATAAGATAGTGGGTATGAGTTTTAAGGATCTGTAATACAAATTCTCTCAGTAAGAAGTGAAGAACATATTTACCAGAAAACCTTTTCGTTGAGAAATTGGATGAAAACCCAGATATCCTGTTTAAACTACAAAATACCAAAAGTCTACCTTGCACTACTGGTAATAAAAATTATATATCTTGATTTATAAATGACGCGAAATTATTTTACTCTCCGTCCGGGAATTTCGTGGATTATACTAGTTTAAGGAAAAAAAAATCATGAGGTAGGATAATTTTAAGAAAATATATTAGCAATTACCTGATGATGAAAATACCACTCTGGTAAAACATCCCTGGTGCGCCCGACTGATATTAAAACCTGGATCTACATGACAGTGACGTTTGATTAGCCTACAATGGGAGTATAACACATTTTAATCTTTTTTTAACCGCGTCTAAACTCCCGTTCGGGATATACGCATATATTAAACTAAGAAAATGGAATAGCGATGATGATGGTATGATTTTAGAGAAAATGTACCCCCACTGACGGGGAAGAAGAGTGGAAATTATTTCTGGAAAAATAAAACCCTCAGTACATCCACCCGGGATTCGAAATTCATTCACCCCGTCTCTGTTAATCCAGTACAATAAAAAAGTAATGCGTTAAATCATGAGACCACTAATGTGGATATATATGTATCATATCCCTACAAATCTTTCTTTGTTAAGAGAATTATAAAATTTCCATTCATCTTATCAGCATTTTGAGAAACTCTGTTTGACAACAATTCCCTCTATGATCAATTCCATTCGCCTCATTCTTATAGGATTCATAAAACGAGAAAGAGGGAGAGAGATAAATGCTTATAGAATAAAATACTTTAATCCATGTAGTTAAGTTTGATTTTTTTCCGTTAAGTTATTACAGGATACATAGCACTAAGACATGCTTTGTTTATTACATAGAACATCTCTCTTTAATGCCGAGATAACGATCAACTTAACGTAGCATAAACAATCTCCTTGTCTTTATAAATTTAAAACCATCACGATACACTTAACGTAGTTGACGTTTTGTTAATTTAAATTAACGTCATAGTTAACAAAGGGAGAGCTGCAACGTTACGTTAATTGAAGAGAATCATTTTGCGAGCAACGTCAACACGCCTTTCCAGTACTGCATTTGTTTTTTGGTATGTTAAGACATCTTCTTCTCTACGGTATAAAGCTCACATACAACAAATACCAAATAGTTGTGGCAACTTTTTACTCTTTATTTTGCATCTCCAATAATTATATAATGCAAGAACTTGAAGAATATCAAGTCTTAACTACTTCAATTCAATTTTTGTGAACAATTTGTTTTGAAACAATGAAATTTCATCTCTGTTTTTACTTTCTCTCTATCTTACAGGTAGAGTAAGTATGGTGATCGTCAAAAAAATCGAAATCGAGATTTTGATGAATCTTGACGTTTCATAACTCCCTGAATCCGAAAAAGTGATTTTTGAATTTCCGTCTGTCTGTCTATGTGTCTGTCTGTCTATCTGTACCTCCAACTAGAGCCTAAACTATTTTACCGATTGAGCTGAAACTTGATATCTAGGGTTTCCATAGAGTTCCCCCAAGTGGTTTTTGGAATTGGATATCTACCCCTAAAATTAAGGGTATTTTACTGAAGG